>DWPT01001369.1:0-18937 GCA_018251895.1 Agathymus mariae mariae
ATAAATTTTATAATCTTATTCTCCATATAGTTTATTTCTTGTTATGGCAATTCTATAAGCTTTTCATGAGTTACAAACAGTGTTTAACCATATAATACCACAATTATAATGTTGTGGTTAGCAAGAAAATTGTTCTTAGTTGTTGGAAATAACTCTTTATGTAGCATTTATGCTAAAAATGTAAGAATAAACCCATCTTTATGCAGTTGTAGGTTATGTCACAAACTTGGCCTGAACGCGATTATGTTTAATGGAATATTGCTGGAAGTATCTCAGAATGCATGTTTTTCACTATCAAAATGCTATTTTTGTTAAATCGGCGTAAAAAACGTGTGATTTATCTATAAATAATGTGTTTTTGTGAACATCTGTGATGAAAGTTTTGACAGCTGTCACCTGATAAAACAAATCCGTGAGTATTGCGGTGGTATTCTGTTTTCTGTTTAACTTAACTGGCACGGTGAATTAATAGATTGTGTATGTATCTTTGTTTTTCATATTTATTAACGAGAAAAAATATTTTCAACATAAAAAATTTCGTCTAGAAATATCAGCTGTCATAATTTGTACGAATTTGTGTCAAGAGATGGCGTTAGTAGTCTCAAAATAGTGTAAATTTCCGAAAAGTAGCTCCATAGGTACTGCATAATTTTTAATTTTTTTCAATTATCTTTTTATTAATATGTTGCTTATTTATGCGGCATTGCGTTGATATCTTAGTGGCTTATAACTTGGCCATTTACATATATGTGGTCCAGGTTTGAATCTAAGTGCCATAATTAAGCTTGCCTTCTCCAAGTAATAATTTAAAGCAATTTCAGTTAATTCAGTTTGAATGAGATTATCAGGTACAAGATAAAATAAGTTATACGACATGATTTACTTTTTAAATTTATTCGATGGAGCACTTTTCGCAGCAACGTGGTCTATATAGGGTTGAATGGATATGATATGGATACGTATATATGTATATTATTTTACCAGTTACAGTTACGGTACTGATATGAAATTATTTTGGATTATCCGATTATTTCGGATAATTTTGATTACGAATAATATATGATTTGATGATGACTTGTGAAAAAAGTACAATGTATTTACAAGGTAACATTTGGATTTTTTGCCTAGATATTATTTGTTAATATAATCATGGAAAAAAACCTTAAAAATTACATTAAAAACTGTCTAAAGATGAAATAGACGCGGCAAGTGTACAGAGAAAACTTGTCATATATCGCCTCATCTAGACTCTACTCCTATCCGAAGTTATTCGAAACTTTTTTATCGCATTCAGTTACGGTTTTGAATTTATTTTTGTTTCCGATATCCGATAGTTTCGGTTACGGTTACGGAGCTCCGTAACATCCCTGCATACGTTGATGAAATATAAGTGACAAAACGGGAAGAGACAAGAGTAAAATCAGAAGAAAAAAAAACATGCGCTTCCTACCTTTGAATGCTACAGTTTGATTGGGCCAGTATCATAAGCTAGGGTTGCCAAAATTCCTACAAGACGATTACTGATTTTTTGAAATAAAATTCAGCATGCATGCACTTGTAGGTTATTATTATTTTATTTATTTATTTAAACTTCATCATACCCAGTGGTACATAAGGTGTGCTTAACGCTAGAAGCATTCTCTGCCAGCCGACCTTTAAGAGTGCTGAAAACATTATTTGCTTAGGCTAATCGTATATTAACTACAATAACATATTTTGGTTGTGCTCACGTGTGTGTAAATTGTCAATTATTTGTGCTAATTTTGCGTAACTAGAAATTCTATTCTATTCTAGAGGTCTGTGATAACATAAGATGGTTTAAAGTATGAATGTCATAGTTACTACCGTTCTGTTGTGAAAAAATAACTGTATCGTTGAGGCGTGCGGTCCAAGAAACTTGTTATGACTTTTAAAGATGTTGGGGTTAGTTCCAAATTATATTTCTCGTATGTCCAACGCCTGCAGTCAACATCAGGCCGATTGCATACCCGCATGCTCTTCCATAATTAATATTATGAATAATAACCGAAGTATTCGTTTGCCTAATTAATTAATTTAAAAATCCAATTCCACACATATACGCCTACCTATGACAATAATGGTTTTCCTCAGGTATTTTTTTTTGTTGGAATTTATTATTCAAGTGATGACATTGGAAATCATTCGTCATGTAATTTCATAAAGTCCACGATCGTGCCCACGATAACCTATTAATTACTACAAACAAAAATAAATGAACAGATGGACAAGGTGTTGAATAATGCCGAGATAGTTTTAGTTCATCGCTTAATCAGGAATTTCTTCCAAGAAGAACTAGATTTAATTTGAAAAGTAACACATTTTCCCATGGCTAATCCCATGGTATGATACGGCCGTTCTGTACGTTACGGTAATCGTGTAAACTGACGAATCAAGCGTCCAGTTTGGTAAGATTATTATAAATTAACATCATAATGATTTCACATTGTAAAAGTCGTCTTTGTTATATTACAGAACAATATTATTTAAAAATTCCAACGTATATTCCAACGTATACACGATATCTTAAATTATCGATCGTACTCAGAATTATCGAACGAAGTCAAATATATCAAACGCAGTCAAATCTACCAAATGTAGTCAAATCTATCAAACGAAGTCCATTCCATCACACGAAGTTAGATCTATCGAACCAAGTCATACCTATTGAGTTTAAATCCATGTAATTAGGTCGAAGTATCGATATAAAAAACACTAAAATTTGTACAGTTAAAATATCTCAATAGATAGATAGATCTTTGTCAGATTTATCGATCGTAATAAGACCTATTGAAGTACCAACAATTACAGGAAGAACTATCTATTGTAAAACATAAGTATATGTAGGCAGATAGCTCAACTTCGATAAAATTAACAACCTGTAATCATATTACCTTCGGCACGTCAGCTATGTAGATCTCTATTAGATATGTGGAATACAATTTAATATGTAATATTAATATTGACTATTAATCAGTTCCTTTAGAAACATAATAGATATGTCAATTATTATATCGAATGCGTGATATTTATTAGCTATAAATGCAAATGACATATCGGAGCCATTTTAATTTTTTTTATTGTTGACATGAAGAATCATTTAGCTTTTCCGATTACCCACCAGTCAGTGTTTGGCGTTAATTGCAAATAAACAAGGTGGTTAGCGTATTACTAGCGACTTGGTGCAGCTTGTGTTCAACTAATACTATCAACAATAAAAGGACGCTAGCAACGGTTCATGGTACTGTCAAGTACAAACCCGAATGTCTAGTTTTATTAAGTTAATCTTTGACTAGAAACTTCGTTAGTGAAGTTAGTTTAATCCTGGGTATGATACAGGTTAGCTGTGTTCTATAAAATAGTACTCCCCCCAGTCCCACGCTGGCAGAACAGGGTGTCGTAAGAGGCGACAGAAGCCAGCCTACTGGGTGGTAAGGCTTTGCGTAAAGTTTGTATTAACAGTATTATTATTAAGCCGTTAATATTATTATTGGTATTATTATCTTTTCGTGAAGCCTGTCTGGCTTCTTTGCTTTCTCATTTCCTGGCCGACAACGCATCAGTGATACTTTTCTTCTTGCTGATGTCCATGGGCGACGATGACCGTTCACCATCAGGTGGCTCGTCTGCTCGTATATTAACATTGATATATATTAACATTGATAGTTAAACGGAACTTAACCATTAGGTAACATATTACTTTTTTTGAATAGTGAAGCCCTCGTTGAAATCGTTTTTGAATGATGTTTCGTACAAGCAGACAGTTACTATTTGCAACTTTAATTAATCATAACCTTTGGACATAACCCTTTTTTCAATTATATTAAGTGTATATAGACACAGTTTTATTACATTTTTACGTATAAAAAATACAATGAATACATTTCAAAAACATAAGACTATCGGTTATATAAATACAGTAATTGATACAAAATATTTATAACTAGCGACCCCGTCCGACTTCGATCGGGTTGGATTATTAACTATGTATGTCAGACTGAGTCTACTCACCCTGATGATGCTTCGTTTCGGTCTTGGTGACGGTATGCGTGTTGGTACTTTTATATACTTTTATTTATCATAGCTGCATGTTTTCCTTCGTGGGAGGAAAGGAGGTTCTATGCATGTATAGAAGTATATACCATCATACACAGTGCTTGCGGATTGTTGCAAAGTAAATGATTACCAATTTAATAACAATGAATTTCCGCAAAGTAACGCCTGATACTATCGACAATTTTCACTAAGATCGATCAAGTAGTTTTTGAGTTATCTCGGGGCATACACGAAAATCTCAACGAATATGTATAGTAGTGTAGATTGATAGTATTAAGTGGAGCAACTACAAATAGTGCGAATCGAATTAAGGAGTTATAGATCACTAATCCCTTATAGAACTCTAAATGATAAAAACTATACACTAGCAAATCAAAGGTCCTTCCCATAGTCAATTATCTTGGACACTAGACAGCAGTGTGGTCACTGGGGGTTGTCAATCGACGGCTGCATGCGCGTGCGCAGTTCGACTCGTCAGTTGATTGTACGTTCGGTAGTTCGCCTGATGGTTGATGCGTCCTAATGGTAAAACGGCGCGCGACGTCACATTTGACGTTTTTAGGATTCCTTCTATATTTTAGTGCTAGTCTTTTAAAATGTTCATTTGTTTAATGAAGGCTTTTTAAGGGCTTAAGAAACTTAATTTCTTTAGTTAGGAATTGTTGAGCATTGTTGAAAGCCTTCGGCGCCGGACAGGAGATTTCTATATTTTTAACAGCCATATTTTTTTTCAATACAGTAGTTCAACTCCAGGTGCAACATTATATTTGTCCATCGCTCACGATTGTTCGAATCTTTGGGCAATGAGTTTCCATAAGAAACAAATCAATATGGCAATTACAAAAAGGAACCAACGCACGAGTGTCTCGTTACAAGAACCCTTCAATTATCTCAAAAGCTACTAGATGTGGCTTCATTACGAGGGCGACGTCAATCCGCGTGGGTACGTCAGTCAAATATGCGCAGGAGTCTGTTGTCTGAACCGCCGGTATGCCGGTAATGATGGCCTCCGCCCTACGCACGTCCGACTAGGACGTTTAAATGCGTTCCGTATTGTATTCTGCCCGTAATTGAATTTTTATTCTGTCAGATTCTATTAGATTGACGACGTTGTCTTCCAAATCAGTTTTGTCTACTGGTACCCTCGTGATGTTATATTGATTTAGTCACTCGCGGATAAATCTTTTGTGTGTTATGTGAGATTTTTAGACACAAAAACTCCTGCAACCACCACCCTGTTTCTATGAAGTAACATTTTAGTTCTCACTTGTATTCACAGGGATATTACCTTTTGATAACGATATAAATTATAATTGGACTTTAATTTTTGCTATTATTTGTTTGTAGTTTTTTGCACACTATTAGGTTAGGTTAGGAGTCCAATTGAAACTTAACTGGATATTCTTAATATTGAGAACTTGAAAGGAAAACTGATTAATAATTTCCATTAAACTTTAAAATAATTACCATGTTTATTTCGCCTTTATACAAGATTACTCAGTAACGTCTTGAAATAATGAATGTTGACAAAATTATTTCACAATTTTGTAATGTACACGATATTTTTTCGACCTCGCCACAAACCCTTCTCGGGCGATTCATACGTCAATGTATAATGCACTTCTTCATCAATTGTCTGTCATAAATCTTCTCAATGCACGCTCGTCGTACCCGTATTCTTATTTGGCCCTTGTTCGTGATGTCCTTAATGTGGTCCGTAGGTACCCCACAGTTTTGTCTCGAAAACCTGTTACGCTACACTTCTAACATCTATTCTAATGTGGAATGTCATATGCCAGGATGTGATACGCACTCACAAATAATTACAAAACTTTTCGTCGCATTTTGTGCCGCTGGTGCTTTAAGAGCTAACAAGCTATCGAAAGAACAAGTGAAAGATGTAATTGTAAGAAGTAGTACTTCTAAACTGTAATATATACTACATACTCATCATTTAGCGACACGGCGGTGAGTTGACTCCGACAAGCGAGCAGAGCGCACGGGCGCATGTCTTGCTAACAAGAACATCGAAGACCCCGCTGCGCGACCAGGGCACGCGCTTGGAACTACTCGTATCGCTTGTGATCCCTTTGACGAGTAAATTAGCAGCCTGGTATTGTGATATGATTATATGACAATTATAGAGGCAGTTGGTAAGAGCTATACTCAGTTATAATACTTTTGACGTTCTCGGGGAATGGACGCTGTTCAGTGTTGATTCTGATCCAACATAAAGTTTTTTCCATGTTAATTGCTTTACGACTATCCCACCTGATGGAAATTGGTGATGAAGTCTAAGATGTTGAACGCATTCACTTATAAAAACCTATTTAATCTCCTTTTTTTACATATTATACTAATATTTGGCATTTATTGCTAAGTCATGATCATTTTGTACAGTGAAGAGGTCAGCGTTGCTAGTCAAGACGGATACTATGAACACTGAAAAAAAAACACACATTGTAATTCATTTAAATTAATTTCCTTAGTAACCAATCATAGCAACTGTCGTCGACAACCAAGGTGTAACGTGAAATCAAACAGAACCAATTTGGATTTGAGGGTGAACCAATTTTTCACGATGGTTAGTATAACTTTTGAAGTTGTTATAATTTTTGTAGGAATATTGCGAGGACCCTATCAACCTTAACTGCCTCCCATACTGTTCGTAGCAGCCTATGGTACACCCTCCTATTTATATACTGTGGTCGCTCGGTGCGGGCTCGCAAGCGCTTGTCGCGCAGCGGGAAATGGCTCTGATGCGCTTGTTAGCGAAACGTCTGCTGTCCCGCCTGTCGGAAACCGCTACTAAATAATGTACTAATATTGTGTTAGCATTGTCCGTGCCTATGTATGTTATAGTCTACTACGCCGGAGGAAAATTATCATGTAATATATTTAGGTCACCATGAATATTATCACTGAATAGGTAAAATTTTATTTTCTATACACTTAACATATCCTCAACAGTTCATCTATATGTCATATTTATCATCACATTCCTGCCCCTATCTTTTCATTTGAAGGCACAATATTTCTTATCCTTTACATCTGGCGTTCGTCAATACAACTCACTTTTGCAGACGTATCATCATTCAAACCATCTCTTATTTCATCTTCCTTTGTGGATTTTGTTATTGTTCTGATACATTCCTTATAACATGAAGTTTTTTTGATCAACATAATAATGGGAGTGTACCACCGGTATTTGATGGTTGTTTGCCAGATATTCCAGCACTCTCTTGAACGGTCCCGGTCGCCCGTCATCAAATAAAGCAGTTACTGGCTTACATATCGCGATTTGTGCAAACGGTTGTCGACCAGTATAAACATTCGAATGTTTGCATCCATAAAGATGTGACATTACAAAAAATTATTAATGCTGTCTCTATTCTCGTAACATTGCCTATGGCGTTTTTCCAGAGTTCGCCACTGAATAAAATTCTGAACGTGTCTTCGTAAATTGGAGAACTTTTACAAATTTTATTTATGTTGCCGAAACCGTTGTACCATAATGTCAGCTAAAAATCCCTCAACACGATTTTGATTTCCGTCCAAACTAATCTAATCATTTATCAGATCAAATCACGTAGTTATATTAAGAGAAATAAATAAATAAATGCCTGCCCGTTTAATGTCCAATATCAGAAAGGTAAAAAAATCGTGCTTTTGGTTTTTTCTTGGCATAGAATTTCGCGTTGAGCATGAATTTATAATCGTCGCTGTTAATGCAGTTGGAAACTGCATTCTAGATATTTAGTAGCGTAACGGAAACGCAGAATCAATAACTCGTTAGCGGGCCGCTGGTCGCGATGTCCGCGGGAGTAATTGCGTCCCGCGGGGCTTGGCGGTGCGGCCCACGACGTTGTTCTGCCCCGGCGGTTGAACAAAGCCGACACGCCGACACCGACACACCGGAGCGCCGACACTTGAACGGCGTTCGGTTTAATAAAACGGAATGCGTCTCAGGAGTCGGGTCTAGCATTATCTTGGAATAACCGGTGTCATGTCCACTAACGCGTGAATTTTTTGCAAGCATATGTAAATAGGTATCACTTGGTATCCACCGAAGTGTCTATCGACATGCATTTGATTTGTCAAATTTGAAGAGTTTAAGAATTGATAGGTTCGCGAGACTTGCTTTATTTCAATGTTAATGTTACCTTATTGTAGAAGATTCATTCCAAACACAAATACTCACTAAAATTAGCTTCCAAATACCCTGTCGAGCTTTCAAATGTTGTGACATACTCAAATGCGATAAACGTTCTAAACGTGTATTGAAGAAAACCAAAATATCGATTTCATTATACGACGAAGCATAGCTTAGTCAACATAACTTGTTAGCACTTCTTGGAACCATTATCTGCACATGATAATATTTGATGCGTGATATCTCCTGTACGTACTCATGTAAAAAGGTGTTTCCTTAGTTTTCAGTAATAGCAATATTTGTTAGTTATGGATTCTAATAATATTAGTATAATTACTCACTGTTGCTGGAGTAAAGTTATTAATGATAATAAAAATAATTTTTATATTTATGTCGATGTATCGAATCAAGTCAAAACAATGTCTGATGTAATGGCGTGCTACTGAAATGCAAGGAAAGTAGAAACATAAAAAGAGAACAAAAAATATTTATATTCTACATTTACTTTCAACAAATTCCACCTCACATATATCTTATTAAAATCAAGGTCAATATACTACATTAATTATAAAAGTTTGATCTATTAAAATCTAAATGTTTTTAATTATTGTCGGATTTGCTAGCGATGGACACATCATTGAAGACTTTATTTCATTAATTATTTACTGATGCGTGGATCACAACATTGGGGTTGTAAGTTATTTAATCGTCTTTGCTCCGTCTATAAAGTCTCATAATACTTGTTTTATAAAAAAAAAAAGTTTTGAAATCATAACAAAATAAAGAACAATCCAATTATATGTAAATTAAAATTCGATCTAGATTGAAAATAAAAACCGTCACATTATCTGATGAAGCAGCATCACGATTAAGACGCTAAAGATACAAAAAAGAAGTAAGCGGTGAACATTGTAATGAAATAAGAACCTTGGTCTATGATAGCTTTCATTTTAAAGAGCTTTGTCTGCGGCGGGAATAAATTATTCAGTCCGATACAGGCGCCCCGATACAGTCCTTAAAGAGGACATTTTAATAAATTTAAAATAACGATTATCGTTGTCTGGCAGGGAGTCGTGATTTCGTTAGGTTCGTGGTCGGGTCTAGGGCCGGAATGAGTCGTCACGAGAGATTACTAAATTAATTAGGAACCGGCTCGGATGTAGATTGCGACCGAGATTATTTTCCCACACGACCCGGTGGTAAGATCTCGGAGATTTTGTAACTGTTGCAGAGTGTCGAGCCGGTGTTGGACGTACTGGAGGCACTGGTGCGAGTAATGCACGCGTGTCTACGATTTATAAATTACGAACGATTGCGACGGCCGATTCGTTGTACGATAATCGATAAAATCTTCATAAAGATCGAATTATTCCTTCGAAATTTACTGCAGGATTATATCTGGAGTTATTGCGACGGCCATGTCCAAATAATAACGGCAGAATTTATGTTCGATCGGCACCATCGACAGTCGGTAATAAGACAGAGGGATGATGGACGGTAGGCGGTAACGCGATCTGCGGATAAGAAACATTTCTCTCACTTATATTTTCACACATATTAATCTGATATTTGGCATTGTGTTCAGTGTTTAGGTACTCCATGCCAGTTATAGTTTTATCTAGTTTCCTTTTGTATGCTTCTCTATGTGTTAAATCCTAGTCATATTATTGGTTCCTAGTCATATTATTGGATCGTTGCCATCAATATTACCTGTAGTTGTTGTATTCGTCACCGAACATGTTCATAGATCTCTGGGTTTATGCTAAGCATTCATAGTTTTCAGGACTAAACAAATAGCTGTGGTTGTAAGTGACTTTTTTGTATAGTTGAAGCGTGAAATTAATCTCACTAACTCTTTATAATTCATATCCAGTTTATGTATTCGAAGATGCCGAATGTTCTTTCTACAATATGATCTCGATCGGGCCAAACTTATTTCTCGATTTTTCATTGATTGTGAATTGTATGAGTTTATACCAAGCGCGCGGCATTAAGCCTTCTGGCGCGGGTGGAAGTTATTTACTTTTTATATTTATATAAGTTGCGTTTGATTTGATTATAAAATTTAGCCGAAATATAAACCAAGATAGCCAGTTTCAGCTTCGAATATTTTTTGCTGAAGCTTTTAAGAAACTCAGCTGCGTTGAATGAGATATGAGCGTGTCTGTGGTTGTGACGAAAAGCTAGTGCTATAGATCGAGTTATAGAGGCGGCGTGCCAAAATGAAACAATTACTAGTTGCGTGGAGTAATTGCCGCTTCTGACCCATATCTCACGGTTGTTGAGCAACACTCGCGGTTTAGGTGTTAAGCTTCGGACTAATAATGGCATTTCGGAGCTTACTTTGAAAACGTGTTTGTTATTCGACCAATTTACGACTTGACTTAACAATGTCAAATGTCAAATTGTGATTCTATTAGTCAGGATCCAAGCCAAACGTCTGGTTCGTGACCGTCCAGACGTCAAAATTTTTCGACTTTGTTGACTTTCTAAAAGAAGTAAGGCCTAAAATAAAGTACAGTCTAAGATAAATTTCATTACCATTATTATTGTATTGGTCTCAGACATTGTGCATTCCGAAACAAATGCTCTAAGGATTGAAAAAACCGCATCCAATAGTGTTGTGTAGTTAAAAAATAAATACGTTACGAAACAGACAGGTAACGGGATTCTTTTTTATCGGTCATAAAGAATTCATACTTATTGTATGTTATCTTGTGAATAAATAACAAAGTGACGCGGGTTCTCCGAGGAAATACTGTCCGTAATCATCAGTATTGCAATATTCATCCACTTTAATTAACTCATTACATACAGTTTTAAATTTCGGCTTCTGTTATGAATGGTTGTTTCTTATTGCCAAAGATAAGTCCTGATATACGCAAAGGGTCAGATAATATCCGACTCGTAAAAATGAATTTATTGGCTTAAAACAGCGCTAAATAATACACGTGTGTTTTCGTTTATGAAATCGCAATCCACGCGGTATTTTTTTATAATAATAATTTATTTTAAATCCATTATTTGTAACTGAATTTCGGTGGCAACTCTATATGTTTATAAGTACAATGTTGTGAGTATACGTAAATTGAATATTACCTTAATATGATTTTTTTATGTGTTCAAGCGACAATATACGGAATCAGTTTTAAAACTAAATCGAAATTTCCATATATGCCCTAAAATTGTAGTAAGCATTGTGAAAGGCTGCTTTTTTGCCTACAGCAATTGTGACAAGATAATATTAAAGTTTATTTGAAGAATAAAGTTTATTGAATAAAATAAAATAAAAACTCAAAAGCAAAATGCATTTTTTGTGAAGCATTACCGCCTAACTAAACCATTAACTAGGAGTGCACGACTCACCTAGAGTATTGACCACTGTAACGAGACCTATACGCAAACTACCGTTTCACTTCATTAAGGTTAATGTGCTCTGGTTGCAAGCAGGAGAGGTCGGGGAGGTGAAGATTGATTGGCTAGTGGGAAGGGAACTTGGCGTGTCGGCCCGCCTCCCGCCGACCGACACCTAGTGTTAACGCCTTACTGTTATGCGCGCCTAGTACTCCGGTGTCAGTGCTGAGCCAGTGTCACGTGATCGCTTCCTTTTACGTCGGTCAGTCAACTCAACTTTACTTTTAGGTCAAATGTAATTTAATTGTAAAAAAATCGCAAAGATAACCACCCAATCAGACGCAACGTTGACATTAAAATGGGTAGAAATTAATATTCCCCCGCTGCACGAAATCTACGAATCGATCTTTGAGTTGAAAAATTCATTCTAACATCAATCTACACAGGATAGCCTAGCCTTACCTGTGTAGACTGATGTTGTCTGTACAGACGACAGGGCGGTTGCACTGATTACTCGACGAGCGACAGGGTCTCGATGTCCGCAGGACTAATCGGCGAATTTATCGGTCGGCCACTAGTTCGTTAGGCGTCGGACGGTATCAAAGGGTTCCCGGGATCACGACTAAAATGTTCACGAGGCGGGTTTTCGAGAAAATCACTCGTAAATGCGCACGATTATGAAGGAGCGCATTGCTCGAGTGTCGGTCAAGTGTAACAAGCGATTGTTTTGCCGAATCAACCGGCGGCGGCGACGCGGGCACGATTCCCCGAATTCGACCCGTAAGATATTCAGGAATGTTTTAAATGTACTATTGCCTCGGTAACGTTAAATAAATGTACATTAAGGTAAATTTAATCAATGAGAAAACAAAATCTGCTTAGTTGAAAATCAATTCACCGAAAGCATCCGAAAATTGTAAATGCAACCGCTTACTCGGTATAATTACCCGTCGAGGTATGCAGCGACGAGTATTCTTTGCTAAGCTCCAACGAAACGTCTTGACAATATACCAAACGGCCACATTATAATATTTAAGGAGCTGAGCTTATAAATAGTTAATTGAAAAGCAAAGGTGTGCCACTTTTCTGTTAGTACAGGTGAATGAAAAATACACAGATGCCAACGACTTGTATCTCACAAGTGAAGTATGTAAAATATATATTTTTTACGTCCTCCCATAATTGGCCATTATACTGTCGTAATGAACAGTAACAGGCGACTTGGCGACATATGTATGTTTCATATGAGGTGCTATAAATAATATTTTTTGTTTCTTTGAAACAAAAGAGCAATTATGGTGAATCAATCAGTGCGTACTGGTATAAATCTCAATAGGGTTTATCGTATTACGCGTGAATCGGAGACTTTCTCGTTTCAATAAACAGGCTATGGACAGCGAGGCGATATCGCGATATTAATTACGTTCTAAATAGAAGCGGACGGTGTATCTGAGCTAATAAATACGAAATAGATAAGAGATAAGGTTTTTGCGCGTGTTTTTCAGCGCGCACGCACAATGCGCGGGATCGCATTACACTTGCAGATAGATCCGGTCATTATCGCTTGTAATGAGCACCTTGTATATACACAGCGAGTGGCACTAAGTTGGAGGCTGGGAGCGGGTTTGCGATCATTTTTTGCATAATTAAATCTGTTGAAACTCACCACGTCGGTGTTTTAACACGTCTGAAGAAGAAAAGCGACAGATTCGTGGCAGTATTTCTATATGTCGATACTATAAACTATAAATTAGGTGTGAGTAGGTAGTGAGTATACGACACGTTTTTCCCACTACCTGTTACCTACTTTACATAAATTTAATCCTGGATAAGTTTTTCGTAATTTAGCAAAGTTTTACTATGTCAAGATTAATTGTGTGTATGGCGTGTCTCTCATCCTTGACCTGGGTTACTTTAAGTCAGAAAATAAGATAAACGTTTCCTTGTATTTGTATTACTGTAGTTGTATCACTAAATCCTGTAAATAAAAGTAATGAGTTACAACTCCAATTAGCATATTGTGTTGATGATGAAATGGTGATAGGCCTGTTTGCGATTCGATTGTGTTTTGTTAGCTACGATTGGCAACAGTATGCACTACAAGCAAAGATAATCCTCACCGATGAAGACTTAAAAAAATATCCGTATAGGAATTTTTGCCGGTACTTCAAGCTTCAATTAGGAGAAGCTTTTTATTTGTTACATGTTTAAATAGTTGTTAAACGGAACGTGACATGTGATCCGAGTGACTCACTCGTCAGGTTGTCCTGTAACGGAGCCTATCTGAGGGTCCTCGTCCGTGGCAGGCGTCCCTTGTGTTGGAACCGCTCCGAAGACTAGTGCTTTTTCCGATAGACCCCATTAGAAGTTTCATTTGTAAGTATGGTTGAAACAGTGAATTCTTATGGAGACGTTACTCTGCTCGGATCAACAATTGTCGGCCTGCGGAGATGTCTCACCATGACGCCAGCAATCCCATCCATCGCCGACGTATGGTGTTTGGGTTTGTGAAATTAAATCTTGTTTGAGTTATATACTTTTATAATGGAACTGTGGTGGTTATTTTTTCGCTGTGGCTAATGACTGGGCCCGTTCGTTAGTTCGCGTAGTGTTACTCAATCCGGTTCGCTGTACGAGACTTGTCCGTGGGATAAATGTGTCCATTTTGTTCTTCTTTGGATTTTCTTCACGTGCCGTCAACGATTTGTTTTCTTAGATTCTATAACGAGGACAACATTTGAAAAGAGTATATATAAAATATCGAAATAATATTTCAAATTTACTAAATTTTTATTAAATATGTATTTTAAAATCTATTCAAAATGTGTTAGATTTATTTTTACAAATTCAGATTTATAAAATATTTACAAAATTGTCTTTTCCTTTTTTATAAAATTGTTAGCTCTTCTTATGTGTAAAATTAGTTAATCTTTGTAAATGTAGATTTAGGTGAAATTTGAAACAGGTTGTCGCTTCGATATTTATGTGGTTTTAAAATACGGTATCCCTTATAAGCAAAAATATGTATAGAACCAGTATGCATTATCCGTTTCCTTAATTATAATCCAAATGGATAGACGAAGTGGATAACATATGAGATTACGACTAAAGCATGTGCATTAATCTTACATGTCTAGAAAAAAAAGTTGAAAATTCAAACACTTTATGGTCATACTAGTATCAGACACCTGCGCTTGCGCAACTGGTTCGATCGAAATAGTCCTTCAGGTGTGCCATCTAAACATGTCAACGTGGTCACAGTAAATTAGAATTGTTTACACGCCCCATGCGTTGGTGGCTGCGTATGAAATTGAATTCTGTTTGCTTATGAACTATGCAAGAGCTCGTATAATTCATTTGTGTGAAGGATTTTCACTTGGTTAATTAGTAAGTAACAAGTTTTACTTTAAAAAAATATAATTGTGTGGAAATTCAGCTAATGCATCTGCGTTCTTCGTCAGGCAGATGCAATCTGTGGGAGTCGTTATAAAAAAATATCGGAACAAGCGCGCGCCCACCATAGCGTCCGCTATCTGCCTCCGTCAAAATACCCGACCTCGTAGCCAGCGGGGCCCCATCAATAATGTATCGGCATCGCGAATTTCATACATAAAACATTAACGAGTAAGTTTTTATTTGATTGCAACCGGGGAGAGAGAACGGCGCGTCGTTTTTGTTTTTTCGTCAATTAAAAAATCCACCAAACATCCAGATTTCGATGGGAAACCACGCGATGGGCAATCGACATCGCGCTCTCCCAGCAACGGTTACTTTTTACCACCACCGTTTCCAGGAATTGGAGACGTTTTGATGTGAAACTGCATTGTAATGTGCACGCAGCTATCTCGGGAATCTCGCCGTTAAGATGTTGTTCTTACGTCTGTTACATTGTTGTTACGTATTTATTTATTTTCACTTGGCAGTAAATAATATTACCCGGTTCTATAAATACCAGTCGAAATACCTTAACCGTTGCACCGATCTCTCGAATTCGAGATTCGATACGCCGGCAGTCAGTGTAGCGACGGCCGCCCACGCGAGCGGTTCTGTCAGGCAACAAAGTCACTACGTCGTCACGTGCGCGCCCACCAGACGCCTACCGACGCATAGCGTTGCGAAAAAAACTGAATATCGAAATAACTTCGTTCTGACCTTGAAATTTAAAGCCTTCGTTAAATTACTTGCAATACGTAGGCCAGTTAGGAAGCTGTAAGTCCAGCTCCTTTTGTTCATTGTATTCGAGACATTTGAGTCTCTCGATTGTTGTACAGCGGAATTAAAGCACGAATCCTACGTCTACGAGCCTTAACGACTTAAATCATACAAATGTTGACGTCCTTATGGTATTCATTGTGTATCAAGTTTACCAAGAAAAAAATTTAGAGCAACCTTCTGATGTACACTCATAATTGTACATAAATGCCGCTGAGAGTTTAGTCGGCTCAGCAATGAACAATTCGGATAATCTCAATAATGCCCGTGTCGCGTGTTCGTCGTTAATTAAGCTATTTGTCAGGTGGCGGGACAATTTACATTTCTCCCAGTGTCCCGAGGATCCGCTGCGAGACGGCAGCTTGGAAACGACGTATTATTATCCTTTTAGGGAGGGCGGCATCTCTAAGCGGCGCTTGCCTTCCACCGAACCTTTTATTGGGACCACCTGTGTTTGTTTGCCGGGACGTCTGAATTGTCCAGTAAATAAAGTTAGCGCAATATTTATTCGTTCCGCTTAATGCTATTTAGTGGCAGTGTTGTTCATTTGCATAATATGGAGATGGGGACCATTATTTAACGCGAGAAAAACGTTATATAAATTGATCCAAATCGTCGGCATTGAATTCACGTCGGGGACGCTGGACATTCTACCGGAGACTTTATCCTGAAACAAAGAAACGATCATCGACATAAAGCGCACTCCGATTGCATTAACATGTAAGCAACGGCCCGTGGTACATCTTGTTGGACAGAGGTATAAAAATGTCTTGCAAGCAACACAATTCATGGGAACTCGTTCTGGTCACCGACAGGCCATCAACTCGGTTCAGCTTGCAGGTGAAATGTATTGACAAGTGGTTCCTTGATGCATATCGGCGTGATGGTATCGTGGACGCGGCGCTTCAGTCGGCTCCTGTTACCCTCGGACCCGTTGCATTGTGGAGATCACAGATAAAGCTTGTTTATTTAGCACTAAAATTTATTCAGCCATGAGAGGCCATTAAGAAAAGAAATATTAACAGCCCGACAGGTTTACGTTCATAAGCTCTGGTAGTAGCGTGCTGAGTTATGTCCTTTTTTTCGTGTGTTTCAATAATGAATTGAATGGTAATAATATTAAATAAATTCATTTTTAAATAATACTGCCCCGTTTACAAGTTGTTAAACTCAGTACTCCCTTTCGATTTGCGAGTTGGTTTGGTCCTTGGAGATAATTGATCGAAGTTTAGTGCTTGGTAATATTTCTCAATGAACTTCGTAAATCAAGGTCGAGTTAGCGCCTACAAA
Organism: Agathymus mariae mariae; assembly: GCA_018251895.1. Lineage (NCBI taxonomy): Eukaryota > Metazoa > Arthropoda > Insecta > Lepidoptera > Hesperiidae > Agathymus > Agathymus mariae. The sequence continues at coordinate 17,084 of DWPT01001369.1, forward strand.
ACGATAGTCTGCGTGAACAACATTCGATAAATGGCAATAGGCGAGCAGGAAACTTATGGAAGTCGGTCGCCTGACACAATAAATTAAGGGCATGGCAGGACGGCCATTCATAAGTAATCTCGCTTGTTTATGAATGAAACTGGCAACGAGCCTATAAACGTGCAATTATCGACACCACAGCTATTGATAGCGATACCGGTCACATTAAATTTGCATGTGACACTAGGTTTCATCTGGTAACTATAGATTGCACACTTAAAAGGCACAGCTCTATTGAATCAAGGATTGCCTATTGTTCCGTGGATTGGGCATTGTCGGTTCTAGAATCTATTGTTGTGTTATTAGGATCTGGTCCTTTGATTCGATCTTCCTTTTGTGTTTTAAATGAAATAGCTACTTACAATTCAGTGGCTTTGTGCGGCTTTAATGAGTTTAGTTAGCTTATCGTGGACAGTTTATATTCGGATCCGTGTTTGTTTCTTGATATGATGATAGCAATAAAAGCTTATGTGTATAAATTCTAGAAGTAGCAGCAGCATTGTTTTAATTTTAATGTTTTGTGGGGGCTTTAACGGTTCATTTGGTATTGAGTCCGAGATTTTTGTGAAATAATTAGCAGGTGTGAAGTTGTTATTCTTGATCGTGGTTCCTGTAGTACTAATTATTGTTAAACCGTCCTTTACGCTAATCGATCTCGTCGCCAGTAGGTTGCCACAATCATTCGCCGTCGGCGCTGTAGTGTTTGATTATGTGTTGAATGACAATTTCAATATCGTCGATACAGATTTTTGCTTCATAAACAAGTCAAACAACAATCACTTCGTTTTTATTATCAGCTAATTGTTGATAGGACAGATCTCGAGCGTAAACGCCATCGCCATTACCGATACATTGTCGATCATGCAGAGGCTGTAATCTTCTTATTTTCATCCCGTTATTGTAAGATAAATCTAATGTAGAAACACCTGTGATATTTTTCCATTGATCGCAGCTTTTTGTTTAATAGCGTAAGAGTTTTAAAATAGCTTGTAGAAACAATCGAAGAGTTAGCTGGTAATTACTATAACAATATTTTCGTTTTTATTAAAAAAAATCTTTGCTATATTTTTTCCTTTATTCATGTGTGTTCGATTCCACAGTAATTAAATTTTATCCAGAATACCACTTAAGCCCAGATACCGTATCATTGTTATCTTACACACACCTTCCAACCTTCGTCTGTTCCGAATTCTCTCGTATATCAAGGCGACGCAATTTACATATAGTACCGCTATTCAAGGAAAGATCTTCGGACTGGTCCGTACTGAATCAGTACGTTTTTTTCGTAATCAAGTTTCGAGTCGCATCTGAGGAGGGCTTAAAACAAACAAGTGACATACCTCGCTAAAGTTGATTTCGCTCTTTGGTTAATGCAATTTAGCCTTTAAAGTCTTCGTAATTGATGAGTAGATATATTTTTGTCTGCGCCACCGGTTTTTGTAGGTTCTGTCGTTTTCGTGAAGCTTAACCGTGATTAAGCTCGTGGCTTCCGATCTTGAAGTGAGAGATAATGATGCGAGTGTAGTGCTTTCACTTTTTGATCATTACTGGCGTCTCGATCGGTTTAATGGAAGTGTAGGATCCGCAACCCTCGAGAGACGCGTCGAGATTCTTAACTCAATTATTGAAAAATCCGAGAAGTAAAAGCGCCGTAACCGTGTACAGGAAATAGAAATTATCGGTTTTTATACACTTTAACAGGCAGATGATGATGATATTAAACTTGAAGCATCGGTAGCATTGCAGACATTTGTTGACAAACGCTGATATGTTCCTTCGTGTCGAGTATTTGCTTATACGTGTTCTTTTCAACAC
>DWPT01001370.1:0-18935 GCA_018251895.1 Agathymus mariae mariae
AATAGACATCCGCCATGTTTTTTCGACGTATGTCTATTAGACATAAATGTCTACAATTCGGGAATTGGGCTCCAGGGGTGGAAGTGACGGTAGTGAGGAGAGAGAGTTCAGATTACTGAACTGTAGTGAGGAGGAATTATCCTCCTCCCAAAATACCATGTTTTTAAAAATGCGTATTCTTTTTTTATCGAATTTTGAAATCTTTATCTCAACAGTAATGAAACTTGAGATAACGTTAAAAATGTCGATGCAACCCCGTTTTCCGGGGTTCCTATACTCTGTGTTTTCTAAAAAAAGGCTAACCTCTTCCAAGCAATAAATTAGTAAGCTTGTGTTTCTTTTTAAAGAAAAGAAAGAACACATTCGCGAACCTACGAGAGAAACTGAATGACGTTTTATCACAGATATAAGATTTCACAATTCATTAAGATTTGTTTATAATTGAACTTGTTTTGCTAACTCTTAATTAATATTTGTTTATAGTTGAACGTTTTCGACTTTCAATTCATTGATTGTCATTCGCTTCGCTTGACGACTTGGCTCATGTTTGGTTTACAATTGGCGACCTTTCGGATCTAACGGAAAAGTACCAACACTTTTCATGAACATTTTATTCATTCCATTTTTAATGTAAATTAACTTCTTTACTAGTAATTAATTAACAATTTAATTAATTTAAATAAATAATAGATTATGTTATTTTCATCGTAATCATCATGGTACACCAAAAATACCAAGTGGACATTAATTTGTTTTTAGTAGTGTATATATATATAACAACATTACAAACAAAAGATTATGTATATGTTGCTAGCTTTTAAACTAGTCTTAAGATTTGTGCGTACTTAGTTTAATATAAAGAACTTTTATGTAACAAGAGAAAAAGTATTCATAATTGTTTTATTAGGCACATAAGACTATATTAATTTGATCTATTTCTTTTTATCGATTAAGTCTTAACAGATTTCTTTTAATAGCGCAACTATAACAATAATAAAATCTCTAATGAAGCCGTTATTTTTTCATAATGTGAAGCAACCTTTTCCAGGTAGATTGATTCGATTGATATTTATGAATACATAATTATGGGATGACTAGAAATCATATTTTTCTGAAATCCTAAATTGAATGAATGTATAAAATAGCTTGAACGCATCTTTATACAGCTAAGTCCTTTTAATTTGTTTCTTATTTTCTAAGACTAGCCATGTCAATGAAAGAAGTTTGAACAATTATTTTTTATTTTCAGATTACTAAAATTTAATGAAAGTTGTAGTATAGATTCTTTTACATTAATCTGGTTTAATAAGTAAATTAGTTGACTAAAAATGAAAATGGCGGAATCCATGATGGCGTCTGTTTCTTTTTATATAGTGAAGTGATGAATATATAACTGACTCTTTCGTACTCATTGCAAATACAATATAGAATTGGGTACGCATAGTGATCAATCAATATAGCCACGTGACCTGTCGTCAGTCTCGCTCCAGTCCACTCGCAAGTCGCGTAATTGCAAATGCAAAATGTGGAATCGTTTGTGTTACTGTAGAATCAAATTATATTGTGGTTAGTTGTTGTTTTATTGTTAACAAGATGCCAGCATCTATTGGTGTTAATTTACGTGTTACTGGCCACTGTAGCCAGGGCGGGAGAAAGTACATGGAAGACTTGTTTTCCGTTGCGTATCAACAAACTGAAGATGAGAGGGATTTGGAGTATGCTTTCTTTGGAATATACGATGGACATGGCGGTGGCGAGGCAGCAGCTTTTGCTAAGGAGCATTTAATGGATTCAATAGTTAAACAACGACAGTTTTGGTCTGATAATGACGAGGACGTGCTGAAAGCCATTCGTAATGGTTACATGTTGACCCACTTGAACATGTGGAAAGAACTAGGTAAATGTCAAAATGTTCGCGATATAATCCCATTCTACAGTATTCAACTTATCCCACAATGGGTCAGAGAATTCAAGGCAAATTGAGAGTGATTGTACAAAATGTTTTTGTTGACCTTGCTGTATTTATCTGCTTATTATATTTACTTGAGTGCTTTGACATTGACTTGACAAAAGAATTTCAAATGCTTGTGGCTGTTTTGTTTTGAAAAGGTGTTAGATAACGTTTCGCTGCGTTCACACGCACAGTCGTTTCACAAGTTTCTGAGATCCCACACAAACAGTGGGCCGAAGTGAAAGCAGTTTTGCCAGTTTACATTTTTATACGATTTCGTATTTCCTCTTACCAAAATTTGTGAAACCTACGACGGAGGTAATTAAAAAAAGTCACCAGCAAAGTAAAGTGGTTTTATAATGTACTATCACACCAAAATGTTTATTGAATTGTTGCACATGTAACATAATTGTAATGTTCATTAGTCCCAATGATTGACAATAATTTTAAATGAACATTAAAAGTTTCATTGTTATATTGTATTTCAGAAAAATGGCCAAAGACAGTAACGGGTCTGCCAAGTACAGCTGGTACTACAGCAAGTGTTGCATTTATAAGACGTGGAAAAATTTATATTGGACATGTTGGTGACTCTGCTATTGTACTTGGTTATCAAAAAGATGGTTCGTATTTTTATCTAAAAGTATCTAAATTACTAGTTCAGGAAATACTTATCCTTATATCTGTAATAAGGAAAAGATTACCTATGTAGGTAATGGGTAAATATGAAATGGGTTGTTCATCATTTGGTTACATCTCATTTAAACACTTATTCTGTAAGAGGCAAAATAAAATAGTTAAAGAAATTCCCATTGGATATAGGGATCAGAGGAGGAAGAAGCTTTTGAAGTCATTAATTCAAATCCAAAATCATTTAATTGTAATTTTTTTGCTTCTGCTGTTTTGAACAGATGTTGTAACATGTTGCTTCAAAGTTTCAATAGGTAAATCACATATCAACTTTGTAACCTCAACGTAAAAATTACAATCAAGCCTCATAAAATAATGCCAAATCTTTTGAAAGTGTTATAAAAAAAAACATGCCCATGCTTGTATATATTTAAATTTTTCTGCTATGCTATGAAACCGGCTGTTAACGAGTTAGTTTTTTCAAGGGTATATAAAGCATATGTATATCAACTTGTATATGCCCAGAAAGGTGGACTATGACTATACCCCTTTTTGTTGTGAATGGGGACCACATTCCAACAGATGGACAGGACCCTTCTGGATTGTAATGTTTAGCATTATTGTTCCAAATTTTATTTTGGAATTGTCTATCATTTGACTACTTCCATATTGTAAGACTATAAACCAAATTCTGCAAGGAAATTTTGTTATTTCTTTCTTTGTTTCATGGATTTTATTAACCAAAAATATGTTTTAACATCCTTTATTTGAATATTAGTTTTTTCATTTTGTAGGCAGTGAAGAATGGTCAGCAAAACCTTTGACATCTGATCACAAGCCAGAGTCTACAACAGAAATAGAACGGATTCAAAGATGTGGTGGCAAAGTTATATCAAAGGCAGGGGTGCCCCGCGTGGTATGGAACAGGCCTCGGCCTGGCCACAAAGGACCAATAAAAAAAAATACTCCAATGGATGAAATACCCTTCTTAGCAGTTGCAAGATCTCTCGGTGATCTTTGGAGTTACAACCCACAAAATGATGAATTCATTGTAAGCCCTGATCCTGATGTCGGTGTTTTAACCATCGATCCTACAAAATTTAGGTAATTGAATACTTAATTATAAACCTGTACATACTTGTGTACTCCTGTTACTGTACATACTAGTGTTATCGGTGTATCCATGACATAATTATTCGAAATCCCAATATATTATAACAATATATGCTTACAATTAATAAACAATATTTTACTTTTGGCAAAAATTTATGTTTTAGTTTCTTTTACGTTTTTTTCAGGTGTCTCATTTTTGGGACAGATGGCTTATGGAACATGATATCTCCAGAAGGTGCTGTTAATTTAGTACAAGCAACAGAACGTCATAATGAAGCCGCATTAGTTGGTGGCAGTGGAAACCAGCCGCGAGATTGGCTTAATCCATCAAAGAGCTTAGTTGATCATGCTCTTGAAAGGTATGTTCTTTATTTCTTTAGTTTCTATATTGTGATTTAATAAAAATGTAATTGTTATACATATTATTATGAACTAGAAGTTAGGTAAGGTTTGAAAAAATTGTATATCACATTACAGATGGTCTAACACGCGAATGAGGGCTGACAACACGTCTGTCGTCACACTTATGTTAGATCCTCCCGGCCCGCCAAGAGCCACGGTGCTGCGTTCAAGAACAACTGCTCAGAAGCCACAATCGACGGCGCAGACCGCAGCTCCCCCCACTCCTGCTGCACCCTGCAAAGCAGGAGAAGCGAAGTCAGAGGCGGTCACCGACGACGCTCGGCAGGTACCTCAAAACGGTCTAACAATCATGACTCGCTACTCTGACACGGATAAGCCAGCGCCGTCGCCCGATACTCCCGACCGGACGCCCTTGCCGCCCTGCGCCACTCTTGACGGTCGCTTCTCTGTTGGGCCTCAGGATGAGCCGCGTGACGACGACAGAGAAGAGGGCGATACGATCGGCAACTATGGGAACCCCGCTGAGTCGTATTTCATGGCTCGCCTGCTCAACCGCAGTCGTGTCGTTAACACGCTGTCTGAAGTGTATGAGGAGATCGTTGACGGCGCACGGTCGCAGACGGTATCTGAGGCACGCGAACCATCCCCTCCGCACGCTACTGCAGTCCCAGAACTGAGTGCTGCGGGAGATGCTGTTGAAGAGCACCCGCGATCTGATGATGATGGTCCCGCGGACCATGCCAGCGAATGCCCCACTGCTGACGATACTATCACTCGCGGTGACGAAGATGATGTGGATATCCAGATTAACGAGGTGTCGTCCAGCTCTCCCGCTGATAATCCACCGCGGTCGAGGGGGAGAAAACCACGCGGTGAAGCCAAGCGAGAGACGCCCACCATGGTGCCTAACGACCGCGTGTTGCGCTCTCACCACGAACCCGATGCTCCTCAGCGCCCGCATACCCGTCAGACCGCGTCTCGTTCCCGTCCTCCCGCGCTCGAGCGTGTCGTAATCCTCAACCGGCGCGGACCTTCCATGACTTCCCCGAAGCCAACACCAGCGGACGCCCGGTCACAATTGCGCCGCCCGCCCGCACCTGAGCCACCACCTGTCGAAGAGGAAGTCCGGCGAGCGATAGTGCGACCGACGCGTTCCCAAAACACCCCGTCGATACCTCTTGTGCAGAAGATTACGCGAAGCGTTGGCGTTGTCGCGCGGGAGACGCGTGAGACTCGGGCGGGAAACTCGGGTCGCGCCCCGGGGCCGGCGCGGCGGCCCCCGGCGGCGCGGCGGGAGGCGCCGACGCGGCGCGCGGACCGCTCGAAGGAGAACATCGGCGCCGCGAGACGCCGCGCCCGCGCCCGCGTCGACCCCGCGCCGCCACCGTCGCGCCTGCGCACGCGCCCCGCGGATAATCCGCGAGAAGAGCCCGAGGTCCACTCGACGACGAGCGAGCCGCCATGGCCGGTAACACGAGCGTTACGTTCCCGCAACGATGCAGAGTCTCCTCACCGGCGAGACGTGCGCGAACCAGGCGCGAAACGCGCTCGCTGCGAAGTGCCGCCGACGGTGGGCGCAGAGGTCCCCAAGGCGGTGGCGGAGCGCGTGGCTCGCGCACTCGGCAAGCGAGCGTCAGGCCCCTGGGCGCCTGCGCTTGCGTTGCGGAATCGCTTGAGACGCCGACTCGCCAAGTAACGACAGCCGCCGCGGCGCGAACGTCGTGTTACCTGTGAAAGTGTGTTGCAACGGTGCCTTCTAGTACTGCCAAAGTACTCTTTGACGTTTCATATTTTATAGGAATCGGCGGCGCGTGGTCGCGCGCCGGTCTGCGGTTCGAGATGAATCCAAAGATGACTGTGTCGTATACGGTTAAGCTTCTGTTGTTAGTTTATATTTATCCTCTTATGAAGCTCGCTTCGGCGCGGCTGCAACGCCCCTTCCGCGGCTTCTTCAACTGTCCCGTGCCCTCTCGAACGTTTCGTATAATTTTTCTGTTACTGTTCCCCAAAAGAAACTTAGGTAGGTCTCAGTCGACAGTAAAGGATAGTACAAAAAATTATATTGAATAGTTAACGTGTAAGTTGAACGTGAGGACCAGGCGCATGAAATTAGCCCAAATAGATGTTTATTTTATCTATATTTATAGCATCTATCGTATTGCATTTAAATTTAGACAAATATGAAAATGTGATTTTCATTAAGGTCATCTCGAGTCAGAGGCTACATAGTAATTTTCTGAAAAATATTGTTATACGTCGTTTATAAATACAATGAGTTTTAAAAAAATAGTGTAAAATTACCGTTTACATAGTAGCATCTACGATAGATCAAATCGCACCTCGCGTGTCTTGTGTTTTGGCTGAGGCTGTACATATCTTACATACATGTTTTTCATGTACTATCAATTATACAAAGTATACAATTTATATGACGATTAAAGCCTTAATGAACGTGGTAATAACTTTTACACTATTGATTTAAAACGTTACCAATCATTTTTAAAATGTAAGATATACAGGATGTGTGACGGCGGATTGACGCATTAATTCTAATGTTATTAGGAAATTTGTCGATAATATGCCAACAGTGCTTTTCTCAAAAATATTATATTTAAGGAATATATTATGAAACAAAAATTATATAAACGAGATATATATTTTGTACAGACACCATCAAAATCGTATGTAAATTATTGGCTGGGCATAGATATTATTATGCAACTAAGTAATAGTCATGTTATTCTTTTGGGAAAAGAAGTATTTATAATCTTCCTAAAGAAAAGAAAGCTTTATTGAGTTTAGTAAATTTCAACCAATACTGCATCAATTTGAGTTGATGCAAAATAGATTTTATTGAAATGATGATAATTGTATTTAGGTTAAAATATTTGTTTAAATCTTTGGCTAACATATCTTGTTCTCGAAATGTTGTTATTTTATTGAGTGTTTCTTTAACTTTAAACAAACTTTGTGGATACCAGGCATCAACAATGTTTTTCCTTTTTTCACATTCACGTCTCCGTGATAAAATTGTTTTATTTGTCAAAGAAATATATTGTGATCACGAAACCATTGATTTATTATAAAGACCAAAAAAGGTTTTGTGCAACTGCAATTTTGTTGAAACTGTAAATTACACTATATTTTATTTTAATTACCTATGAATTGAGTTACGAATACATAAAAGAATATAAGAATGGACTGAATTCTCGCGTCAAATGTGTATAACATTATAACAGTCCGATATTAATGTACATATAGGAGAAACTTAATTTAATAATTAATAATAATAATGTGCCTCATTTGTTACCGACTAAACAACAGATAATAGGTGGAGTGTTCTTTGATAACTTGAGATATTATGTATTTTTATTGAAGATAAATTTTATGCTGTGTAACTTAGGTGTAAAAGAGGAATATAATATAATTTGTTAAGATAATTGTGTTAAGGTTTTAGTAAAATTGAGACGTATGCACTGTTCGGTGCGATTTACTTTGTGAATACCAGAGTCCCTGTATGGTACGCCGTTGGTTGTGGTGCTCGGGTCGAGCGCTATTTGTAATTTAAGCAAACAGTCAATTATTTTAATACTACGATGAACTTGGTATATTTGATGTTATACGTCAAGTTGAAAGTTTAAACTGAACTCACCACTTCGAATAAGTAGAAATAATTTTATTCCGTCGCACGTTTTCAAATATTTCTTTATGTGGAACGAGGGACTCTCGTATCGTTTTTAGTTTTAAACCCAGTTTGTGTTACGCATAATGGATTTGGTGTAAAGGGCTGTTATGGTTTACAAGTACGATGATGAATCTTAAATTGTCGGAGGGTAAGGTTGCCTTGGGTGTAAAGCGGAGGTTACAGAGAGAAGTGTGCTAACGAAGAATTGAATAAAGCTGAAACAAATTTATTACTATACACATTAATATTAAAATAAAAGATTATTGTAGACTTTATTTTTTGATTTAAATAAAGTTTGTATGAAATGAATGTTGTTTTTACGGGCTCGTATGCGGGCGTACGCGGATGTTTAGTAGTCTCCAGTTTCCAGTTCCACCGTACGACGTTGCGATCATGAATGAATGACGGACAATGCGCCCCGTTTTTATAAACATCTGTCCCTTGCAATCGGTCTACGCTCTCACCCTACTATTACAACTCGCTAGGTTATAGTTTGGGCGCACGCTCTAGCAAGCGTCCTGTCGTTTCCCACCCGGCCGGGTCGGTCGTCAGTTACGCGACGAGCGTAGTAAGTGTCGCGTCTGTTTTAAATTATGAGACTTAATTACTGGTGTTACAATAAAACGGACATGAATATCTTTGCCCAGAGTGCTTCGAAGTAAAAGTGTTAGTGAAAAATTTTGTTTGTAGAAGTGCGGGTCTGTCAGAAAAAAAACGCGGGAAAACAATTTTTTTGTGTTCAGTTTATCGATCGGTCGCACCACTGCATTGCACCGGTTCCGGTTGATAAATTTATTGTGTGATTTTGTTTACATTTCGCTTCTGTTTGTAAAGTTTGTTTCACTGTCTGGATTTGTAAATTTTCATCCTTTAACTATTTCATTTAACCTGTTGTCGTCATATCCCTTAAAAATATCATTATAATATTTTGAACGGGAATGCATCATGTTTTTCGTTGCTGTGAGTTCTCAATTTTTGACTATTGATTAAGTAAAGGCGGTATTCCGGATCAAGATATTATATTTATATTCTACTCTGAGAACTCAGAATTCCTTATTACGAACTGGCTCTACTAGTTTTTTTATAACGTAAAGTTGATTATAGATGACTTGTAATCTATTATTACAATAGATTTGACATAGGCTAGATTTGTTTTTTCTACATAGACAAGGGACGTCAGTTAGACAGTGATTTTCGTTGTAACCCAAATTATTGAATTGCGTATTACGTTATTACAAGTCATGTCTATAAAGATGGCTGGAAGGTTTTCATTTACATGAAAACCAGATACCCAAAATTCTAAAATTAGTTATTATATATTGGATTCACTACGAAATCTCTACTTATTCAATGATAATGAAAGTTATTCATTAATCTATCGTGCGTAATTCGTTTATAACATACAATTTCCACCTACGAAAGATCGACAACAGTATACATGCAAGTATAATCATGTTTCATTACAATACACCTGCCGATTGGTGTACACTGTCCGATATTTTACATAATTATCCATGATCATTCAGTCTCTATATAATACAAGTAGTCAATACTACGTTAACAATAATAGTAAACATTCATAAACAACAGTTGAAATAACGTGTTATATTTAATTAGATTTCTAGTGCACGAGTATAAAGGATTATTAGTCATTTTTACTTAGTGAACATGTATTACATTATACCTTATTTACTCTTAAATTAATTAAAGTCATCGTTAAATGATTCTTTACTTTTTATTGTTTGTCTCAAATATCATTTAAAAACACTCGAAATTCTTTCACTGCGAATTTACTATCTTACATATATTTCAGAGCTATATTTATTGGTATCTGTTATTAGGTACAACTATTTTTGTTTTTATTCTGCGTTCCCTAATGTATTTATTCCAAATATTGATCGATCTGCCTTCGTATTTGAGATGTCAATAATCATATTTATTTATGAAAATAATAACTGAAGTAAGTATTGTATCTTTCTTTTTTTATTATTGGACTAACTAGTCAACTGATTTTACTTGGTGTACGATTTTGTCCTAATCTAAGCCGTATTGGGGCCGCCTAGAATACTCCCCCAATCCCACGCTGGCAGAACAGTCGTAAGAGGCGACAGAAGCCAGCCTGCTTGGTGGTAAGGCTTCGCGTGAAGATTATATTATCAGTATTATTATTAAGTCGTTAATATTATTACTGGTGCCTGGCTAGCTACCAGCACTTGAAAGCCAGTAATTTATTACCTTCTTCTCATTTCCTGGCCGACAACGCATCAGCGACGATGACCACTTACCATCAGGTGGCTCGTCTTTCGTTTGTCGGCTATTACCATAAAAAATCTAACTAACGATGATTACTATCCTAAAATATTTATGGACACAATGTTGTACAAACTGTATAATATTATCGTGTTTCATTACTCTGAAACTGAATTCGATACAATGCATCTATTTTGCACTTACAATGCACCTCCGTAATTGTTACGTAGCTAGCCAACTCATTCACGGTCTGAATACTGTGACGTAAGGAAACCTTACACGTCCTGTCGCAGACAAAAGATTTGCTGAAGATAATTGTAATTGTAGTATTTAGTGCAGAGAACTGGCTTCCGTTGGCCTTTTTGCTAGATTCTAGTCTTATGTACTTTTACTAAGTACTTATGAAAATCACTTGATGGAACATGGAAGTGTTATTGATACGTCCATTGCACTTTCATAGTCATATACGAACCTTTTTCTGCTTAGAAGCAGTAATACGATTGACACCACTTATAAACTACAATTTACGATGCCATTAACTACGATGTCACAAATTAAGACGAAATGAACCCATTTATTAATCGATGGATGATCATCACATGGTATCGTCTTAGTGGTATATGCAGTTATTAGTCGTACATTTAACAGGAGAGGTGGTGCAATGCTCCAAATATGTGTTTTACAAAAGTTTTGATACTAATTATGAAAATTGGACAGTGAAACTTTCTACTTCTATTGTCAGATTCCAGCATTCCATTCGCTTAAAATCAAAATGGAATATTTTTAACGTTTTTGTTGGCCAACCAGATTTATGAATGTTTATGAACGCCACTTACTATTCGTACTTGTACCATTTCTCTTTTAACAGATATAAAAAGGTTGACATGTTAAAAAAATATTCTCGTACATTTTAACTAGGATCTTTACGTACTGTATACCTATATAGTATACGTAGCTATAAAGTTTACCAAAAATTGCCCATTATCAGCTCCTAGTGTTGACAAAGCGGTTTTCATGAAAACGTGTTTTATGATACTTTGCATTCGGTATTGTAGGCATTCTTCATTTAGGGTTATACGTAACAAAGATAAAATTTAATAGATACAACGTTTAAATTGTCATTTTGACAACTAATTAGAATTATGCTAATTCTAAGCATTAGTGTCCTATTGTAGAGTCATCAGTCAATGTCATGTTAAATATTAATGGATATCTGATGGTAAGTGGTCACTGACAGCCATTGACGTTTGCAATATGGACATGGTTTCCAACAATAGGTGCTTCACCGAGGTGATGTAGCTAAGATGGAAGCGGGTAATCGTCGCCTGGCTCGCCGATACTGCAATCGAACACGTAAATAATATTTTGCGGTTGATTCTAGAAGAGTGTCGGCTAGCTAGGCAGGTAAAAAATCCTACCACAATACACGAGTACTGTATATGTGTACCTAAATGGTTATATTGGCCAGTGGATTATGAATTTTGGAAGCCCGCAGCAGCTGTCTGCAGTTCACAATCATTTGAAGTGCGGTATTAACTACTTCGCGATGATAGTCGCACATTAGACATCTCACTCGTACCTCAATTTTAGAATTCATGTATGTAAAAGACTCGTTTTAACACGAACGAGTGACTAGAAACGAGTTACACGAGGTTACTGTAAGCATAAAGTGTAGAAGTTACTCTAAGGTTATGTATTTTGCTCAGTAATTCGAGTGTGTTGTTATTATGTATTAAATTGGGAATAGTGGTATCAGTCGGGTACGGAAAATTATTGGGACTAAGGGAGTAACCCAAAATGAACGGGGTATAGGGTTTTCAAACATTACCTAGAATTTGAGTTTAATTCTGGTCGTGTTTGAATGTGTCAGGATTATTTGTATACTTGCACAGCGCTGCTGAGCGCGAATAGTCCAAACGTTGGCATACAAGTACAATACACTATCCACGTGTGATAAAAACATGCGCATTGTATTTTAAACTTTTAAAAGTAAGGTAAGTGGTCATCGTCGCCCATGGACATCAACAAGTCCAAAGGTAAGGTGATGCGTTGTCGGCCAGGAAATTAGAAGAAGGTACTGGCTCTCAAGCCCCCAGCCGGAACACGACGAGTCCTTTGGCGGCTGACTCCAGCAGAAGGGTGGTAGCTAGCCAGGCAGGCTTCAAGGAAAGATAATAATACCAATAATAATATTAACGACTTAATAATAATATTGATAATATAATCTTTACGCAAAGCCCTAACACCAAGCTGGGTGGCTTTTGTCGCCTCTTACGACACCCTGTTCTGCCAGAGTGGGATTGGGGGGAGTATTCTAGGCCGCCCCAATACGGCTAACCGTCGTTATTCGAGTACGGTATTCCGTATTACACGGTACATCACATTTATATATCTACGTAGGTATATATCACCTATTGTAGAGTGCTATGCAGCGACTGGTGATGACCAAGTGGAAACATAGTACAAACAAAATTGATTCAATACTGGAGACCCCCTCCGTCCTCGTGCGGGTTGAACAATTAATTATAAATAACTATATGATTATTAAAAATTTAATGTTTAAGATATCATTAGGTTTATTGATATTTTTTATAGGCAATCTGCGCAACCGCAAGTTCTCACTACTAAGTAATTTTCATTAATATTGGTCAAGCTGTTTTGTAGTTATAACGGAATATACAGACAGACCAAAAATTGACAATATAATGAGTCATATATGAATATTTATTATAAAATTTGATAAAACAATGGAATGTACAGACAGATAAACTACTACCGATTTTTATGTTAGTATAGATTTAAAAAAGAGAAATATGAGAAAATTGTTACATGATAACTGTATTAACTAGTCTAAATTTTCTTTCTCTTCCTTGAATCAACTGTGAATAGATTGTAACTTGGTTCAGTTAGTATGTTGGAACGATACTCAAGAGAGATTATCGCTTCCTTCTTTTTTCAACAGCCGACACATGAACTTCCCCGATATATTCATAATTTTTTTTTCTCATCTTAAAATATAGATGATTGTTATATCTCGTGGTTCTCGTACAGCCGAGAAGTAATAGCCCGAGCTGCAATAAAACAATTCGTTCGTTTCGTGAAAGTTCCGTGCGCTTGTTGTTTTTCGCCGAGTTAACCTCAGCTGCTCGATTTCTTATGACGTTCATTAGACTGGAGCGACAATGACTTCTCGTCTTTGCCAACTGTATTATGTCGAGGGCAGCTAGTATTTCACAATTTGAAACTGTTAATGATATTTCCATTTTTTTGATAATTTACTGGGGTGGAAACACCATATGATGCTCTCTGGCGCGTACCAAGTTACACTTGGGACGGTATAGGTGATAGTGACGGGTATTGACTGGCGCAATGTACATATACTATGGGAAAACTCCCATAGTATACTTCAGGAAACGTAAATATGTTTCCTGTAAGTAATTTTCGATGATGCCTCTATGTTAGAACATAGACTCGATAGTTTTGTTTGGGTTACTTTTCGAACTTCTATACATGGCGATTGCCATTTTTTACCAAGTGGAATTAATGTCAAATTATACATGAAATTATTGTACATATACACTTGATATATAGCCTATGTACATCCAGGATAAGGTACATTTCAAATGGTACGATAACTTTTTAAAGAGGTGCCGTGGATCCAGAAAATTCAACAAACTCATAAAATTGGCACTTTCTCTTTATAATATTAGTGTAGATTAATAGACATTAATTTAAAAAATATAATATATTGACGTCCTTCAGGTGGTCCCATGTTTTATTGCTATAATTTTTCATATGCTCGTATTCTACTTCCTCATAAGTGGGTAATTACATCGCCCAAATTTACTGTTTAAATCAATACCGGTTAATCTCTGCATCAGCAACAGAACAAAACTATACGTCTTTAAAAAAAAATCAAATACGACCCCGAATCCTTTACGCTTTATACTTGGTTTGCGCTTTGCGCGTTATTATAGCTTTTAAATTAAAACATAATAGACGACTCTAAGTTTGTTGTTTAGACGTAAAGATCGAATGTTGTGGAATCTTAGTTTATACTGTTCGAATAAATAACTAACCACAAGCAGTAACATACAAGTATGTCTGAACGGTATCGATCCGGCCGACGTGGCGTCGTGTCATGGTTACCCTACGAATAGAAAACTTTAGTAACTCCTCAGGCCGAACGAGGCTGGCTCATCTAACATTACTAACAGTATACCACAGACAATAAAACAAAACGCATACGCGTACGTATGAAAAATGTGACTTACAAACGTATAAAGTGTTAAGAGTGAAGTGTCTATTACAATTCAGTGTACTTTATGTGCAAAAACATTATCGTGAAATCTTTATAATTCGGTGACCGTTCACAAATCAGTGAATATTATTGTGTTGTTTAATTAATTGATTGGACTTCATTTGAAATGGAAGAAGTTGACTGTTATCATGGGTAAGTTTACTTTGAATTATTTTTATTTATAGATTCCTGTATTCATATGTTGAAAGAGATCGACCTTCATTTCACACCAGTATGGATAAATAATAATTTAAGAATTAATTTAGTAAAAAAACAATTTGAAAACATTTTTAACTGTGTTGTTATAAACAGGCAACAAATGTATTGCTCTAAATAACGAAGGGACGGGCTATTAGTTTTGTACATGAAAAATACCCACAATTTGGTTTATTAACTCTTACGTTTACAGTTACAGTACGATTATTCTGTAATCACACAAGTTAAAATCGTAGTTTATCCTACGGAGAGATATTAAAATATTGAGTATCATGCTGATTTTAACCATAATAAATGGTTTGAACATAATGTACAGTAATTACTGCGGTAAATATAGGATAAGTAATGTTTAGATTAACCATAATAGTTATAATTTGAATGATATCGCTGCGGAGTCAGCTGTGAGTTAAAAATAAGGCATTACCCAATTACTGCGCTGACATGGGTTTTTTTTTTAGAATTGAACGTGTCCTAATATAATCACTTTAATATAAATATATCAAGGTAATCTAATTCTTTTCCTTTGTATACGGTTGATGCGGCAATAAACACACAGACTTAAAATCCAATTAAATCTCATTTCCTATATCAGCGATTCCCAATCTGTGATAGACTCACATCCGTACGTACGTGGCGACCGACTGGGGGTATATAAATATTATATTGGTAATGGTAGAAATACTGAGAAATTAAAACAGTTAACTTATATAAACATTATTATAATATCTATTATCTACATTGTGCAGTTTAAAATGAACCTTATAACTTATAATTTAGTAAGATGTTCTAGACCTTAAGAAAAACGAGGCATATTTTAAGGAACAGCTTCGGAGTTATCAGGGGTGGGGTATTTATAAATAAAAAGTTTTATGAATGGGTACGGGAAGTAAAAAAGGTAGTGAAGCACTGGTCTATATCGATTGCTACCTTCAATTACAATTTTCACATTACTGTTTTATTATTTGGAATAGATTCTGCGAATTTTGGTTTCCTACATAGAGAACTTGTTACGGTTTTCTAATGCTCTGTAACGTACTCCAAAATCGGGTAAGGAGAGTAAGGTTGGTGATAAGGGCACCTGGAAAGAGTACGCTAATTTTTTAAATAGTGATGATAGTTTCGTTTGCTCCGTGCTAAATGAAGTTTTAAAAAATGTGTATTCAGTGTACAGGAAAGGTAGAAAGTGTACAATTAAGGTTAAAAAGTAAGTTCACAAAAATGACTTGCCTTGCTTTCTGCTAAGCAACAGGTACTCCAAGTCAGTAGAACTCATACCATGAAACCACAAAAACAAATAACCTGGATTTAGTTGTAGACAACCAAGGAAATTATGGGTGGACGGTCGGACAATGTATTCGATGCCTTTGCCAGAAAAAAAATATTGTAATAATAGAGTCAATTCTGCATAGATATATTGATTGATCTTTTTTGGCATTGATAAATAACTAATATTAGAACTATGCCAAATATTATTATTATTATTAAATATGCCAGTATTTTTTCAAAATCTATTTGCATTGAATTCGTGGGTAGATTGTCCTGCTACCGTCAAATAATTTTAAAGGTTCAATATAGTGATTCAATATATATATAGTGATCTTCAATTTTTCACCATTAATTTTGTTGTAGCAGGAGTACTTGCCATTCTTGTGTCCAAGCTCTGCCAAACGCCAGTCGACGCAATGACGTTAGTTACTTTTTGGAGATCGATGAACTCTACACTCAGTTGACTTAATCCGACTGTCATCGATTCATTTCTTAATTTTCCTAGACACTATTTACCGAAAGTCGTATGGTTTTTCACAATCCCAGCTACCTACCAACCTCGCTCTAATAGTACACCTGTGAAATGTTGTAATGATGGTAGATGCTTATCGCCCATCTCACACTCATTTAAGTTAGCCCGAAAACATACCTAAGTGACCAAGGCAGTCTGATTGACATAATTAAAAATTTGATTAAGTTACCTAAGTGAAGTAAAAATTTCCATTGTATATACTTACTGTATAAACTAGAAAATTATGACGATAAATCACCCACTCTATTTAGTAGTCATATGAATGACAACATGTAAAACAACTTAGCAACATTTGATTTGACAGCTTCATATGACATCACTTTACTGTATGCACATAATGTTGATATGTCATAAACGTCAAGACTCAAACCTTGCTATGGATGTTTTATTCAATGCTCGTATATGCGAAGTTCCGAATTAAAACAATCCAACTAGACTAGACTATCTCAGGCAAGATCACTTAGTCTGGTCGGTTTAAAGAAAACATATTTACTCAACACTGAAATTATCATGACGTCGGCAAATGATAGCATTTACCTACAGCTTAAGGTCGGTGCTGATCAGTAACCAGAATGTGGTCTGTATTTTCGGTTGTTGGCGATTATTTGATATAAAAAAATAACACAACAGTGTTGTCAAGTATGTGTGCAAGAGTCCCGATAGAGAAGAGTGTTATCTTGGTCTGTGGCACGTGCAAGGAGAGTCATAGCGAATCATTAGCGTGTAAATGTCCAATTATAATGAGTATTTATTTGAAATACTGCAGTGCTATACTGCCAATTGTAGCGGACTGGCTCAAAGCCCACGTGCCATCGTGACCTGAATGTCTCGCCGACGCATACGCCTAGTGCCTTTCCATACATTTACACGTTGCAGTGAGAAACACTTCGCTTCAACATCGCGTTGCATCTAAGTTATGTGTTGCCAGTTAAGGCTGCGTATCAATTTATTTGATTGGTGACTATGGGCAGGGCCGGTGCAGCAATTTTTTGGGCCGTGTTCAAAAATGTTGCAGGGCCTGAATTAAAATTAATTAATTGTTCAAATCAATGCATCTAAATTAACGATGTGTCTGTGACCGACTCAAATAAAATTGTTTTATTTAGTGGGATGCAATTGTCTATGGATTGTAGTAGCAATATAACTGTAAGTGTGGAAGTATGACGGGTTGCTATTTCCATATGAATGGAAAGTTTAATATTCTGCTGAATTTTTGGAGTTTCACTGTGACATGACTGTGTTTATTATGTACATAGATATGTACATAATCCATAATAAGGAGGTCCTTTACAACTTGAATTTTAACTGTTTCACTATATATTCTAGACATGCAACATAAGGTAAATCTTGTGTCATTTAATGATCCTTGGAGCCGGATGTTACGATTGCGATCTCTGTTCTTAAAATTATGACCTGTTTTATCAAAATTAAAATAAACAATATAAAAAAATTTTTCAACCCGTTTATTTTTGAGGTTTAATGCAGGCGCAATATGTAGACGTTTAACAGGACGAAGTATTGTATTTATAGCTGACTATACAATTTTGACGCATTTGACCAAAAATACGTTAATTATTATGCTATCTCCATGTAAGTATATCTTTATAATGTAATATATAAATATTTAAATCGTCTTTTTATCTTAGCGCATGGTTGTCCGACGCGATAAGTACGTGTAAAGTGGTTTGCGGTTTCTCACTGATGAAGGAAGACTAATGAATGAAACGTGTGTTTCTTTACATTACTTTTTTCTCCACTTTTTTAAAATTCTCACACCGCTGCCTGCTGTATTGCGGCTGGTATGACATGACACATTATGCACGAACACACACAACAAGTACTTTCTTGTACTTCAATATACTAATAAAAAAAATTAAGGTACATATCTATATATTGAATATGTTTAAATTTTGTTTAGATACATATAGTAGGGATTTATCTCGATGTAAATATCACAGAGTATTTAGTTGGATTTCTTCGTGTTGAATATTGTTGAAACATGTCATATTTATAACTTATATTAAGGGTTATTTTTTAAGTTACTCTGGATCACGGGAAGGGATATTGTAGTTGCAGGAAAAGAGAGAAAATTGTGTGGGTGTTCAATTAAAATCGTAGTAAAAAAATCTTTTGTTGCCATTATTGCAATAAAAAACGTTTTAAATTAAAAGAACTCTGAAAAATTATATATAAAAGAATAAAATGGGGTAAACATGAACCGCCTTATAAAAATGCTTCCTATCAAACTTTAATGAATGTTGTTTATTTTCGAGCCGGTCCAATTAAGATAATATTTGCGAACTCCATAAAGCAGTTTTCCTTGAACTTGTTTGAGACCGATATGTCACTATCAACAGTACTACCCACGCCTAATCAACACGATTTGGATATCGGCTTTAATTAACGAAACTCGTATATGGTGTTTTAATATAGGTAACTGTTTCTAAAGGAAATATTAGATCTGTGTGTCTTCCATGTCGTCCGAGGGATATCATTAATACAACTCAATACAACAGTAAATATTAGATCTGTGTGTCTTCCATGTCGTCCGAGGGATATCATTAATACAACTCAATACAACAGTAAATATTAGATCTGTGTGTCTTCCATGTCGTCCGAGGGATATCAT
>DWPT01001371.1:0-18924 GCA_018251895.1 Agathymus mariae mariae
TTCGGGTTTAGTTATTAATTGTTTAAAAATAAAATTAACTATTTGACAATATCCCTTTTTTTTTTTTTTGTTAATTCTGCCGGTGTGTTTATTATGAGGGCAAGAAGACAAAGCCATTTGAAAGTCGAACGTCGAGCGCCTGCAGGTGTAATAACCGCAATTTGTCGACACATTTATCTGAAACACTCGACGATAAAATATTTCGCAGGCATGTGAATTTACGGTAGGTCGTAGAAACAAGTCGTAGAATCGGTAAATTTATTTCTATTCATGTAAGCATTTTCACTAGAGTTAGACAGATGTTTGAACAGTTTATTTTGGGTATAATAATTTTTTCTACACCGAGAATGTAAATAAGAAGGACGAAACGAACTTGTACTATTTTAAGTGGCAACTGAAGTTTGTGAACATTTTAACTAACGAAATGATGTCGCTTTATCGCAACAGTACATCATCGAATACCGTCATCATAAACAACCAAGATTCGCGAATTAAGTATAATATCTGAAACGTTAATATTTGCTGCTGCCCTGGAATCAAACCAAAGACACGTTGTTTCGCAGGTAGAGTGCTGTCAAGTACAACTTCACGTAAGGTACTCGAAAGTTGTACAACATGACGTGCACAAGTGTATTGATAAAATACCAAAATTTAAATAAATAAAATAATAATGTAAATAAAAAACCAAAATAAATGCGAATTTGGTACATGACTTGTATGAAAATAAATACAGAAAGTGACAGACCGAAATACAATCTGTATTGTTTTCTACCTCGTATATATATTGGTAAGCAATGACGCGTATGAGGTTATTTAAACAAAAAAATATAAATTATTACTTCACCTAATAAACATTTATTAATTAAGACATCTTTTGTTGCCAGAAATATTCACAAGACGCTATTATCTACGTATCACAAGTACAAAGTTCGATTATACATGATATATGTATCCATACATTATTTAAGTACTGAATCGGTACGTCATACACAAACCAATAGAATTCATCCTCCTTATTAACGAAAATACCTACATAACATTTTAATATAAGTCGATTTCGTCATTGTTATAGAGGGCGAAATATATTTTTTAGAAGTTCGTTTACGGTATTATCCGGAAACCACTGAATATTTACTTGAAACGTGGCATACCTATGGATAAACATCTACTAGTACTTATTCCTAGAAAGAGATCTGTTCCTGCCAAACAAGGGATTAGTAAATAATGTTTTACACGGTTTTTAGAAACATCACTATGAATAAATTATAAATAGAATTTTCTTCATATGTATAATTAGAAAATTAATTACCTATTAAACCTTAATAGGTCAACCTAAAATAACGACACAGTATGTTAAAGTATATTATTGTGGTCTCATACCATCTATTCATAACTTATGAAATACTAAACGCTTCAAGATATTAAAATGGAATACTAATTAAAAAAAAACGCAATTTCAATATTAAGTTGAGTAAAAGTATTCGGTAT
Organism: Agathymus mariae mariae; assembly: GCA_018251895.1. Lineage (NCBI taxonomy): Eukaryota > Metazoa > Arthropoda > Insecta > Lepidoptera > Hesperiidae > Agathymus > Agathymus mariae. The sequence goes on from DWPT01001371.1 coordinate 1,489, forward strand.
TCTTTTTGAAAACGACAAAAGAAATATTTCGTCAGCAACATACATAATTATGAAAACAATTTGGGTTTCTCATTTTTTTGTTATTTATCGTATAAATATAACTAGATACCCCATTTACGTTAATTTTTACTTAATTATATTTATAATGATACTACACAAGTACCCCCGGGCACTTCAACGTTAGTAGTTGGTATGGTTAGCTAAAATCGTTTTATACGTTATTCCATAGAACAATTGTAAAATATTTGACGAAATTACGATTTATCTTAAAGAAAAGGTACGTCTAGGGATAAAACATAACTGAAGTATCGATACAGTATCGATTGTAAAGTATCGATACATACTCATATCGATTGTTTTTTTTGGTAAAATTTAGAATGAAATAAATAAAAACAGTACCATGCTTTGATAATGTATTGATATGAAAAAATAATTTTAAAAATAATATTATGAAAAAACCCGTGCTCCCTAAAAATATAAGTTTTAAGTGTTTGTCCGTTAGACGATTTCTGGATGCAGTGGCTGTTGCACCCGCTTAGGAAAATAGCCCTTCGCAGGGTAAAGAGGTTAATATATTCGCCATGTATATATATATATTCGCGCTTGTTTATATAATGCTGGGAATACGAAATTTAGAGTTTTTTTTTCGGGCATAGACAAACAAGCTTGCTACCTACACAACACTAGAACTAGGATGCATTAAACAATTTTTACATAATGATACGATACCTACTCGATATTTAGTTTCAAAGTATCGGTACAAAAAATACATGGCATCGGAAGGAATGTATCGAAGGATTTACTCGTATCGTTACATCCTTAGGTACATCTTAGCTGTTAAGTTGATTTTCATGTCGATTTTAAACGCTTTTATGTACTTTCATTTTTGCTCTTTCAATTAATAGTACCTTCTTTCATAACTTCTTCTCATTTCCTAGCCGACAATGCATCAGTGATACCTTTGGTCTTTCTGATGTCCTTGGGCGACAGTGTTCATTTACCATCAGGTGGCTCGTCTGCTCGTTTGTCGACTATTAAGATATAAAAAAAAAAAAAATTCTTTGGTTAAAACGAAAATTCGAGGAGTTGCAAGCTTATTAATATTTTAAGATCATAATATTTAAAAGCAGGCAAAACGTGTAGATTAAGTGTACGTATCTCTGGAATGTAACTTCATAAAAATGCCGACAATAATAATATTAACACACCCTCGCTTCGCTTAAAAAACCTACGCCTTACGTTTAGAAATAGCACCCGAAATTGTTTTAAGAATAGGTTTTATTAGTTAATGAATTAGAAAAATAATATAATTGGTGTAGCCACGCCGTCAAAATTTTATTTATTATCTGCTTAATAGAACGTCTATATTAACATTTATTTCCTATTCCGCAAGAAAGATTCCATTTCCCTGGATAAAAGTATCCTAGATGCTTGCAATTCATTATTTTATTTACTATAATATGTGATACATAGTTAGAAAGACAGCAAGACGAAATTTCCCAAGAAATATCTTTTAACATCTAAAATTACATAAAAAAATCCAAAAATATTTAAAGTACACATTCGGCCCTGTTGCGATTTTATTATTATTATGTATATATTTACTTAATTGTATTTCAACTACGTCAAAAGTAGGCTTTTTAAAGGGTAGCATATATTGAAATACCTCTAAATTCCTATTTGTCATTACATTTTTATAATGTATACAAGCCAATTAACTTTTAGGTGTAATTGAGTTTAATGTAAATTAATATCAAAGTTGCTAGTAGTCTCCGTTTGTGTAGGTCAATGTAAAAGCTTAGTCAGAGTTTAAATTCAATTATTTTATTATTATTTATTATATAATATATTATTTAATTTCTTTACGAGTTCACTGTGACGTAGATTTAGCCTTTGAATCCTATGCTGTTCGATAAAAGCCTTTTATAACGAAATTTTCATTCTCTTACAAAGAACCAATTACAGGGAATAAATTTGCCATCGTTTTGCCAAATGAATATGTTTTCTTTTGATGTGCACAAAGAAAATGTGTGGAGAGATGTTGAAAAAGATCTCAGAAAAGACCGCAGCCGAATGGTCTATTATATTCACATTTGTAAGAGGCATTAGGTGGCTGTAGCCCTCTACAATATAAAAATGTAATTACAAGTGGGAACTTGGAGGCACTTAAATATAGATTTACCCTTTGAAGAGCGATTTGATGGAGGCGAAAGGTGTGAGATCCATCATATCTCGATTGTACCGACTCTCAATTATTCCCCTTCTCGCAACTGATAACTCCATTCATTTTTCAAGTTGTCTGACGCGTATTTAGACATCTCTTTGATGGTCTTTGTTAGGGAAAACTTTTATATCTTATTGATGAGGTACCTACAAGTTATTCATGGTTTTAAAATGAGTTTTAACTAGGAACTTTTGAGAACAATGGTATCTTCTTCTGATTATTCTTAAAATTTATAGGTTATACAAACAATATATACAAAGTGGATCAATGTGGTATATTCAATAAAATTTTGGAAGAGGTAATTTAACCGTTAGCAAGTTATTTGTTTTACATTCAAATCTATTAAGTAGCATTCTTCGTTTAATTTAATTACCGTATCGTTATATGTATGTTAATAAACTTTGCTCGATATCTTAGGTCAGGCGCTAAGTAGTTGTTACAATTATGTTATCTATTTAAAATTCATTATTATAATTATTTTGGTTAGTTACTTTTGGCAGTTCATACATCAAATTTAATGATAGATGTGTTGTGTGAACCGCTTTACATTGAAGTAGTATTATTCCATATAAACAACTATTATATGACACTATGTCTATAACATAGGGTATCTATGGATAGTACCTCCTTTATAAAATGATGTAGCTATTTCGAACTTACTTTATAGTTCAGGAGATATATTCTTCAATACCTACCCTACCTAATAATACCCTATTATCAATTTTTTTCGAAACTTTAGCCAATTGAGAAATCGTTATTATTTATGAAGTTGATAATAAATCATCGTAAATTTAGCACCAAATATATAACCAATACATTCATCATTTAAATAGCTCAGGTTTCACTTCGCTAACTATTAGGAGAACATCAACTAATTAGGTCGCATAGAAGTGCCATTCGCGGTCTCGCGCTAAGTGCACGGCGCGTGTGGCACTCAAGTGGCGCGCATATTGATCACAGACTTGAGATACTTGTATTATATCAAAATAGTTTAAATAAAAGGAAAGAAAATCTAATAATATATATAGGCGAAGAGCCGGGCGAAAATGCATAGTTTCTTTTTTATTCATCGTTATTTGTTTTCACTAGTTAGTAAATCTTGTTTCAATTTTGGGGCACGGACGCGTTTGACGACTGCCTATGGACTTTTCAATATATATTGTGTATCAAATGTGGATAGAAGAAACAAATCGAATACGATACGATTTTAATGGGAAAAATGGATCAATAAATATAATAAAACAAGTAAACAAGGTATGATAAAAATTATACTAAGTGGAAATGGATAGATTTACATGGTTCATTCGATTGATGGTACATGATATATTCAATAATTGTCATTTAGCATTAAAGGAATGCTAATGATTTTAGACGTTTAGAACCCAGGAAACGTACGATGTCACTCTCGCATATGCTGCAGGAAAACCAGCAGCGCAGCCTGCCCGAGCACCAAATGAGGTTACACCGATCTGTAAGAGAAAATTAAAATTTAATGATTATAACGCGAAATAGGTCGATAGAGAATCTAAAAAAACAATTGTTTGAATTCATCGTCAATCTCTAAACTTTTTGGTTGTATGAAATAAGAGACGATAGACAATTTTAGATATTTTAAATGTGTTTTTTTATTGGGCCAAAAACAAATTTTTGATAATTATCATAAAGATGGCAGTAGTTTCGAAATATAGTTAAGCTGAAATTCATTAATTCATTAAAAGATCACCTTCTACGAATGATTTTGAGCCAATAACATGTAAACTTATTAATGTATAACTTTATTAATGTAGAGAAAAAATAAGATCATAAAAATTATAATTAATTAGTGTCCCGTCTCGACTTCGTTTGGGTTGTACAATTATGCTAATTTATACATATTATATACATAAAACTCGTATATAGGCAATATTCATCCGGAATTATATGAATTTTAAATATCCAAAAATTAATGTTGAAACTAATAATTATTTAAAAGTTTAAAGCACACAGATTTATTACTTAAAGTCTTTGGTTTAAATGGTTTTGAGGCAAACATGTTGAAAAATTAATATCAACTCAGTTTTATGCTAGTTATGTTAGCTCAAAAGCATAGTTTGCATTAGTTTTAATTCGATTTGCGGTTTTAGTGTCTTTTGAGCTTTGATGACGGAAAAGTTAAAAGGAATTATTTTACTATTCGGTATTAATGTTCCTGTTCATTGCTTGCATATACTATAATTATGCGTTTTTGTTATGTGTATTTAATGAATCAAAAGGGTCAAGTTTAAGATTATTATTTACAGGTTTGTTTAAGTTTATCATATATGTACTTGTTCATAACCTTCGTATGAGGCTCATCTCTATAGATGAGATTCAATAATCTAATTTATAATGTAATTTGAACAGATTTGATTAAGTTTGTTTACCTAATCGTTCTTTTTAATATATATATATTTTTCTAATAATGTTTCAGTACTTATCCAATATTGAAAGCATATTGTTTATTATAAGGTATGTATGTAATTTTATAATTTAATGCGTTCATAACTTAAGACTTTATCACCGCTTACCATCAGGAGGGTAGTTGTCAAGCATCAAATTATTTTTATACGTTAAGTTGTTCCTTTACATATATAACAGAGGAGTAGGCCACATCAACAATATTTTAGTACTTAAATGTAACAGTAATATTAGAATTTATATAAGAATAACCGATTTTAAATCGATTCAAGATTTTTGACAATAAAATTACAACACCTATTGTGCGAGTGTAGGCTTACCAAGATTTTTCTTCCGTCGTTATCGACAACAAGGGGACCGCCAGAATCGCCTTGGCAAGTGCCGCGACCACCTTCACCGCTTGTGCAGATGTTGGAGTTGTGAACGAATGCGCCATAGACAGCTGCACATTGGGCATTAGTAATGATGGGGAGGCTCACTGAGCTCAAACGCTGGGTTTGAGGAATGCCGGCACCTAGAGAAGCATTAGATAATATTAGTGAATTTCATTTTGCTTTAACACTAATGATAATTTGATAAGCGGTTTTTGCTGGTATTATCGATAAAATTTTGTCAATAGTGATAATTAGTATCAATGAATATCTTTCGAGGTATCTTTATCTTATCATCTTTTTTTATTTATTTGATTTATTAACTATCTAATTAATCCAAAATAGTCATTATATGTCATGTGAGCAATTCTAAAATTGTATATGGAAATATTTTCCTTTATAGTTATAAATATTTTTTGGGATTATTATTTGAAATTCCATGTATAAAATTACAAATTACAAATTAAATTTGATAATAGTATATTAAGAACATTGGCATTATGTTTAAGTTCAAAGTTTTCCTTTACCATCAGCAGTGCGCCCAAATCCAGATGCCTCTGCGATCCGGCCAACAAAGTCATTCGACAGTTCTTCTTGGTTGGGTAGGGCAATAGGCTGAATCACAGCTAAAAGTTTAAAAAGTTGTTGTATAATGAATCATGTAAGCAACACATACACATTTTGTTATGATTTTAGTCCGGCGCATACAATCTTAATTTATCTTTAGGGGTCATTAAATGATGTCACACTTTAATTATAAGGTGCCTAAATACGTAATATGACGTGACGTATAAATTATAAAGTATGAAAAAGAAAACCAAAAGAATATTAAGCTATTGCACAAATAATCATTACGTGTTGTATCGTTCATTTTATTATATTAATAATATTGGAAGTTTTTGATTCTATAATTTAATGCTTAACGATAATATTATCACTTCATGGTGTTCTTTTACAGCAGCAATAATTTATAATTCAAAAATTGCAATTAACATGTCGTTGTAACAAGGGACAACGTTTAGTCCAAAGTGGCTCCTGAAATTACGAAAATAGTTACTATCACTTAAGTTTTGGATGGTACCAAAATGAAAAACCTATAATAATAACATAGTATATGTTATTTGATAATTACTTTATCAATTGTTAGAACATGCTAATTATATACGAAAATAAATTACATATATTACACTACATAATTAAATTCTGAATGGACCTTAAATAGGTAAATATATAAACCATTGTAGGAATATCGAATCAGATATACTGAGGTAAATATTTGCGAAATTTATTTGTTGCATATTTTGATATTAACTTCAGCCGCTTCATTTTATTCTAGTCATCCAGATCGTATTGCGAGTTTTCAAAAATAATATTATTTATTTGTGTTTTTCCATCTTAATTTGAAAATAAGAAGTTTCGATACACATTAATGTAGATATACGATTTTAGTTAATAATAGGAATTTGAATAAAATATTTAAGAGAAGAACGCCACATACATTATATTCCATCTGCCCTAAGAGTTGTATGTGACTATGGTTAAATTGATTATGTATAGGTAAACATTGGCTGCAGATAAATACTTGCTAGCATATGAATTACAATTAAATAATCTTCTGTTATTTCCGTAAGGTAATAAAGAATATATAATATTACATGACTATGTAGTAAAATATTGAAATTTTAATTCATAGTTATACTAACTTGTAAAGGAAACTGGGTTGATACGGAGTACCGCAATATCGTTGGCAGCAGTTTGATGGTTCCAGTTAGGGTGAACGGCTATGTCGGTCGTCGTCTGGCGAACGCCTCCACTAAATAAGGTGTTGGTGCCAAGCGCTACCGTGAAAGAGCTTGCGGTGAACGACCCATCGTGGTAGCAGTGAGCAGCGGTGATAACACGAGTGCTTGAGATGAGAGAGCCTCCACAGACGGAGGTGAACAGAATTGAAATTCTGATAACTAGACCGGCCTGCATGGAAAGAATTATTATTATGCATCAATCATTGTAATCATTTTTCATAAATTATCTTTAAACTCAGCTAATTATCTATCCATTGTAGGGAACAGGCTTGTGGGGACAGGTAAGATTAAGCCCATAAGATCAATTTAATGCCTAAGTGAAAGTTAATTTATTTTTAATAATCCTTAGTTATAAAATAATAGTAATATAATAACTAACACTAAATAAATTAGAAAAGCACGAATCAATTGTTGAGATGTCAACGTAATCAGACGGTGAAGTAGTTCAATTAAATTTGGTTTAAGAATGTCTAACAATTATAACTAAACAATACTAAACATACACAGCCTGAATTAACTGAGCAGCATTATCAGTGGACTTGTTCTTCGATAAACGGGATATAAAATTACTCATTAGACGTTATGAACATAGTAATAGTAATTGATATAAAAATGTAAACATTTCATATTTAGGAAAGATACTAAGATGTCGTTGTTATTTACCATATACGTATCTCCTCATCCTGTTGGTATTAACTTATGTCTAAATTATATTTGTCTAAAACCAACCAACCAATTTAGGGTACGTGCTCGGTCCAAATTTTATCGATACTAATTATCATACCTGGAAGGGAAATTCCGAGATGTCAGTGATTTCTCCACCAACAATTCTATTCGTAATTTTAGCTTCTTCTTCTGCTTTCTTTATTCTCAAAGCTTCCGGAATTCCAATTCTTCTATGGTAGTCATAAACGGATAGATTTTCGATCGAAGAAATCTGAGCGTTTGCGGCTACATTAGCCAAAACGACAAGCGTGGCAATCAAAAACACCTTCATACTGAAGTCTTTTTTTTTGTGTCACGCATAAAGTGTATATTTTTTTCTTTATATAGAACCAATGTTGCAACTTATCAGAGTCATCAATATTGATTGTGAGGATTATGATAATTGTAAAATTTCCCAAGCGGATTAAATTGTCAACGTCATCCTAAATCCTGCTTCCGTGTTATGGAATTATATTTTTTAAACTAATTTTATTCACTATAATTTTATTTATTCATTAATTTAAAATTCAAGATTTCGAATTCAAGAATTGATACTCCAGTTCATGTTCCTCCAGTTCCATTTACTACAATAATCGTTATTTATGTGTCGAACTAAATATACTTTAGTCGATATCTAACTAGATATTCTACGCCCGCTTCGGGACATATAATGATAAAAGTAACATATGTATAACGGTAGTCCTTGTTGTAGTTATTTTAAAATGCGTGGTTTCATTAGAGGCTGTCGGTTGCAGCATTTGAATGCAGTTAAAGTTTGCGAACTTTGATATAACAACGGATCAACTTTCAATTGTAATTTTATTCTATTACACTTATGTGTACCCAACCAGAACAGGAATAAGGATAAAGGATTGTGAATAGGTAGGAAAGTAGATTCCCCGATTACACTATATTGTTACTTACAAAATAAATGTATACGTAAGAGTTGATTATTAAGATAAAAAAACCAACGGATTAATCTAAAAATCATCAAGAAATTCAAAACTAAACGCCAGTTAGATAACCTTCATTTTGTATTCACTTATAAAGATTTTTCAAATTAATTGTATCAATGAATGTTAATCAACCGAGAATGGTTGAATTGCTTTTTCATTCGAGGAACGATTAAGCCCTTGTCAAAATTTCATTGTATCGATTTCGCTATCATTTTTGTCAATTGTCAGTAATCGGATTATCACAAACGTAGCGCAATGGTAGACTTTCGTGATTGTGTTACACATACATTTCCACAGGTACATCTACGAGATAATAAAATTATAACTGATCGCGTTCTGTACACGAAGGATATGTTAGAAAACTATTATTAGGGGCCTTTATTAACGTAATAGAATCCAAAACAATAGTTGTTACAATATTTTGTTGTTTATCAGTGCGTTCTGGTTTTCAGTAATATATTGCAGTAAGCGTCAGTTAATATTTACAGTTCGTTTCATTTCAGTTAATAATAAATCTATACAATAAATATTTGCCCGTATAAATATATCCCGATGGTAGATAGTACCAGACTGTTTGTCTATATGTACACGTATAAAACAAAAATCAGTGAATAGATTTAATTGATTCTTGATATATTTGGAACTTATGGTACATTATGCATTCAGTCATTGGTACGGAGACCAACGCCCTAAAATAAGAGGAACTTGATGTTATACCGGTATTTAGGTCATCAGGATGTAACAGGAACGCACAAAATTGATCACAACATCAGATTCCATCCAATCGTTACGTGTGGTATTTAGTAGGATAATTATTACGTAATTACTACAAAATATTACATAGGTGTAACAGTAAAACAGCGACATCACTAATAACTATGATACAAAAAGGTTGTTGTACCGTAGTGGGCTACTAAGTCATTCATGACGCCCTCTGGTTCGTTTGAGAAACACCTACGACCCAGTTCTGTGTGCACATTTACACTTCGTCCCAAAGAAACTCGTCTAAACAAACAGCTTTAATCGAAAAAGTATAAAGAATAGCTTCACAGTTAAAACAAAAGTTACTCGCACATACTCTTCTTGTAGTTAGTTTGAAAGATATTTCGTTTAAATGCGCTTTTAGTTTAGAACTGGCAGATTGTTCACCATATTTTTAATACCTATAATTTTCATACCTGCGGTACGGGGCCTTTTTAACCTCGTGCATAACCATTTATGGTGGATTGGGTATATTTAATCCACATACAATTTAAACAACTTTTTTTGGCTTAACGTAAAATCAATAATTAATTGATTGACCTAAATCTAAAGACGTACGTCAATGTCTTAGTTCGTTTGGAGTCTGTAAGTAAAATAAAATTAGAGGTCATATACATCCCGCACCACAATGAAAACGGAATTTTTTGCAGATATTTTGGCGGTGGGAAATAAAAATATTGACAACGATTCGAGAAATGAGACATACATAAATGAATGTTTTTTATTGAACAGCTCAGACATGAATATGTTTTATAATCAATACATTCCGTAAGAATTTTTTAACGTTCTTATCTGCGTGACGATTTGTTAAAAATATTAGGAGTTATCGGTTACATCTGGATTTCTCTACTTCCTTTGCGGTATTTACACGCTTTTGGTTGGGGTTATTAACATAAAATAAATAAATAAAACATCTCTCTATGAAACATAACTATTTACCTCATGTGAGAAAGCTTACAGGCAAACGATATATTAATGACAAGGATGAATATATTAAAGACGAGTCCTTGTCATGGAAAAAATAGTGTCGAAATCGGTTCCGCTTGGGTTTAAACTTTAGTAATTACCATGTGTTGTTTATAAGATGTGCTGAGAAGTTTCTTTCGCTGTTTCTTCTCCTCAATGTTAACGCACCTATTCGAAACGGTAGTAGAAGCAAAAAATGACGTGCATAAGTGTATTTACACAATGCTTACGTAATTAAATGATTTTGAATCACATCTAATAATCAGCAGTTATTTGGAAACGATGAGATGATGACAGCGTGTTCCAGTTAAGGGCCAGGTTATAAGCGTATATTTTTATCAAACTCATTTCTGTAAATTACGTGTACAATTATAAGCATATTGAAATCAAACTAATCTAATAATGCCCTTGGATCTGTCTAAAAATAAATTAGCTTCATCATGGTCACGCTCACTGGTCTTGACCGTGACAATGTCCGGGTTAAATAATATTAAAATCATTGTTTGATGAAACAAAATGCTAAGTTAATTCAATCAAGAAATTAATAAATTTTCTTTACATAATTGTAAACTAGGTTTACAACAATGTCTTACACATGCTAACCCATTTGCACATTGTTCATTGCATATTACTTAAGCACTAAAACTTTTTAAACCATTGAAAAGATTCGGATGATACTCGGCATATATTTAGTAACTTATATTTTGGGTTATTATATAGGATAGTTTTTGTCACGAATATTTTCCTACGGATAGGAAATAAAAGTTATGATCGACATTTGATAATGAGAGCAGACTATTTAATTTTGACTGCTTAGCTTCAGCTATTAAGATAAATAAATAGGTTTCTAATTCATAAATTTATTATTAACCTAGATAACAAATACGTATTCCTAAAACAATGCGGATAAAGAATGCTGTAGTTCTCTAAAGGTACGGCGTAGGTTTTCCGGTTTAGTTTTCTGTCTTTCTGTAGTGTCCGTCTGATTTTTATATGTATGCCCGGTAATAACATAAGGACGGTTTGACCTATCTTAATGAAGGTTGGTATGTAACGAAGACACGTAATTTCGAAAATGATAGGTTATATAAAATAACAGTAAACCGAATAATATCTAATCAAGGCTAAATCACACATTTTGATTAATTATTTGTATATATTGTATCGCTGTTTAATGGGGTATATCTCGCTTCGGTGAAAGATAATGTACCAGCCTACGTCATGAGCGGGACGCGGGGAGAAGGGGCTAGCTGAGGCGATCGGCGCTCGCGTGGCACTCCGGCTTCAATAACCCTTACGACTAAGCGTATCATAATTATTGCGTCCGAATATTGTATACTATTCGTTTAAAAGGAAGAATATAAGTAAATCAACAACGTTGGAATTTTAAAAACCCTACTCCCAATAGATAACGTCGTGAGGAAAATAATCTAGTATTACTATATAATAGTCACAAACTGCATTGGGCTAGTGGGACGGCCGACCTTGCTCCTTGTGAGCGGAGAGACGATCTCAGCAGTGGAACAATTTTGAGTGGTACTGATGATGAAGGACACTATACATATTTCGTTAACTTAGATGTGTAAGGAGCTTCATCCACCCGTGAGTCCAAGCTATCTTCCGCTGATAATGGTGCTCCATGCTGAACAACGGACAAGGCTACTGCGTACTGTCTCTCTTGTTAATCTTCCTGTTTTATACTGATAGTGCGTGCATGATGGCAGTTGCATTTTGCCTGCCTGGTTGGATAAGAGAGTGGTAGTAAGCTGTACCTAACATAGCAGTACCTTCTAATGCGATCCGTTAAATGTTTCATACGTGTTTCGGGCGCAGTGTCCAGAAGCTAGTAATAATACGGGTTCCCTGTTTGTTTTCATTTGGTAGCGTGTCGGTGAAATTTTCGGTGCTACTGATGTCTATGACCGACGGTGTCTACTTACCATCACACGGCTCGTCTGCTCGTTTGTCAATTAGTTATATCAAAAATAACTTATCATCTACATAAAACCCACAAAACTTTACAGTTACTTATATATGATAGTTATAGACCCTACCTAAAGAAATACTTAGCTATAGAAATTAAATGTTATCGAAATTGCTGGCCTTTTGCCCGCCCGAGGCTAACGTTCCAGAAAATTCGAGCGATTAAGATCATTTGCTTCAGTAGGATTCTTTGTCCCAAATCAAAGGGAATTAGATCTTAAGTGCACTTGTATTTTATTTTAATTTCTGAATCTAAAACGGTATAATTGGCTGTTATTTGTAAATAAGTATATAATAAGTTATGATGGCAAAGATATATTTATCAACCACACAGTACAGTACAACAATAACAGTCATATATAGACATTAAGATTCCCAAGTTGCGGGTTGCATGGACGTACGCAAAATGGACCCGAGAACGAGCGATCTCTGGCACATAAATCCGCCTCGGCCAGGAATCGAACCCGTGTTCGATTGACACCCCATGGCCATGATGAGTGATGAATAAGGCACTCTAATATTTCGAACTACTTCGTTCTATTGACTATAATCGTTTCACAGATGTTTTTAACCAGATACCAGACTTTTAAATAGTCAAAAAGCGGGGCACCCTCTCATTTCTCGAATATGTTACGGGTGATTCTAGAATGGGAGAGAGCGCATATGTAGGAATAATGCGCAATATCGCGATTAAACTAACCTGGCTCAATAACCTCGTCCGTCGTGAACAACATCTATATGACGTCTGTTATGTCGGGTATAGCTGAAGTAAGGTGCACCAAGAGCAGCGGAGGTTACCTAGGACACAAAATGGAATTCATCGCTACAACAATAATATATATTTTCCACAATCTTGAATCAATCTTCCACAATGAAATTTCAATGTCTTATTTCTTACAAAAACATTATTTTCCCTAAACTTCTTTTGTATGAATAATTTCGATTATTGTGTAGAGTTAACAGATTGTTGGTGTATATTTCAGGTTGTTATACGTTTATCCCATTTTTGTCGCATATTTCTGTAAATATTGAGTTTTCCATTATTATTTATTTACTCCATTTTATTTTTCAGAAATCGTTTAATCATCTTATTACACACTAAAAAGTATTTGAGTTTGTTTACAAGATACGTTATGCACATTATTAATAGCTAATGATTAAAATGTTAAGTATTTACCGTAAATAAAATGCCTAAATAATTTATTGTGTGATGTATTTATTATACACAAATTCACTACAAAGTTTATACTTCATTTAGATATACAACTATTTGAGATTCTGTATGACACAAATACTCCTACGTACAGTATTAACGGATGCAAGGAAGTGCAAAATTCGTAATAAGTGGGATCTTCTCTGTTTTACAAAAGAAATATAAAAGGAGATAATACAAAACGCCGGCGGGCGGACGTCGCGTAATCCGGATGTGGGGACCCAACCCAGGAACTGGGCAACACTTGGAGATGTATTTATTTAAATACAATTATATTATTTTATACGGGTAACTCACTCTCGCTTTGCTTCTAGAAATGAGGGTATGTGAACCCCTATTTTTATCAGGCGTATTATAATTTTTTCTCATGACGTACACGTAAATCTTTCTCACAAATGAGTCTATATATTGGTAAAAACGTATGAAATATAGTATAGTTGCCATAGTGCTAAAGACACGTTGAGTGATTAGTTTTATACTATATAGCGTATGTCCGTCCATCTGAAATAATGTACCTTTCAAATCATAAAATAATTTTTCAAATAGATACCGTGGTTTGTGAGATATCACAGACACGATAACACAAGAAATACATGTTTCTCAGTGAAAATTTTGACTTCCCTAGAAGACAGAAAATATTTATCACTAGAAAAATAAAACAAGAGGTGTTAAAAAGGTTGAATTTAATGTGAAAATACTTAGGTTCGAGCACAACAGCAACTTACACTTGCCGCTCTATTCTTTCATTGTTCCCTACAGGAGGTCAAGTTTAAAAGAGGTTGCACTAAATTTTCCCCTCCGACGACAAACCGACAATGAAATTCTGGGGAACTACTCTTATATTGTGAGTATTGTTATAGAAAGAGATTGTCCATCAGATAGATACTGTTTTCTGTAAAATCTCTTTTTGAATGATCATTATGTGCGGTGTATACATTTTTTTTTAAATATAATTTTTGTTGTGTATTTTTTAATAACGTTGATTGTAGTGTTTGCCTTTTAGTTTACAGTTATATTTCACACTCAAATGATGATGTAGTTTTTTTTTTTTCGCAAAAAATATATCTCCCTATTAACAATTCGAGTAATATCTATGGTATGTGTCTTTGAATAGAAAAGGTGCCCTTACTTATTTTCGTTGTTATATACCGATATTTATATCTGAATTTAACATGAATTCTATTTACGTGAACTCACTTATCGGATTAATTATATTTTTTATCATAATTTATTTGCCTCTTTTCGATAAGTCAAATAAGGTTATCGGCGATGGATTTAAATTGTCCGAGTAGTATGTTAATAATGTTAATTCATTATATTTAAAAGATAATGGCAGGTGGAGTACTAATATATGGAATTGAATTTTGTTTCTTTCGTTTTAAGGCTTTGTGTTATGAAGTCTTAGGTACTATTTTTGGTTTATGAAAAAACATGAAATTAAACTTCACTAAAAATTAAAGATGAAGAATAAAAGTTGGAATACGGAAGATGGAAGCTGAAATGTGAAAGGTAATAGATGAATTTTGTTGGTATACCTTCATAAATCGGTCTTCGAGCGTAAGTCATCCTCACCTGCAGGTAACGATTTGGATCAAATTTAAATCAGGTGTTGCTTGTTAAGTTTGCCTAAGTAGTAAAACCACTACTTACATATACTAAATACCGTCGAGCTAAACTAGGACGTATACATACTCATTCCCAATACGAACCAAAAACACAAGATTGGCTATTAATTTTTAATTAATTTTTTTTAAATGTGCCAGGCATGGAAAGTAATCAAATTTAAAATCTTTAACAAGCCAAGCCACACATCTTATGTGTATAATTGTGGATTATAAATGTCACAATTTTAATTATCTGTCTAAAATTTTATTTGTAATGTTGTTAAGTGCTGTAAATTATTTAATTATATTATTTTGAATCAATAACGGTACGGTTTCTGTTTTTCTAGAACAAGCTAAGACATTAATTACTATATGTTATTTAGATTTAATGAATTAGTAGATTGATACCAATATTTTTTTGCTTCTTCTATTATTTTAATAGGCAGCGTATATAGAGTTGGAAAAGTTTATGAAAGCTTCCATATTCGGATAGAAAAGATAAAAAAACTCTAATAAGGAGAGTATAATGAGATAGAAAATTCTAGGACCAATTTTTTTAATACTCACGTGAAGAAAACCCAGAATGTCTTAATAGTCAGAGAAGCAGTTTGAGTGCACCTTATTTTTTGTCTGTAATAAGTAGGTTTAGGTTTAGAATACTCACATTGACAAATACCTTGGACTTAAGACGGGGACTACAATATATTAATAGATCTTCGACAATTGATCCTTTAAATAATATAAAAGGGTAAATACAAATACATAGAAATACAGCTCGTGGAGTGAGTTTCGTGTATTTTACAAAACTATTTATGGTTATTGATAGGGGTATTTACTGTTCATTTGAACCATGTAAGTTCCGTTATGTTGCTTTTTCTTGCAATTGCTAGCTGGACGTAACATGATTTGATCCTAGCACAGGTATGAAGTCAATCAATCGTCTCGCTCGTCCAGCGCTTCTTTGGAGACATGGCCCTTAGTTTCATGTAGATTCCCATCTGTTAATGGTTACTTAGTTATATTAGGCGTTGCATAAATTATTTTTTAACCTATACAGCAAAATATTTAGAATAACATTTTCTGATTCTGTCCAACTGAAGTGATGCATAATAAACCAATAGGTTTTAATATTTAGTAATTTTATTCACTGCTACAAAACAATACTTTTCATAAAAACTATTATTTATTGTAGAAATATTATTTTGACCAAAATCTACTTACGAATTCAACAAATAGATAATATTTCGTTAACATTTATTAAGAACAGTTTGAGCATATATTGCGTATATACATTAGTAACAGGCCGGTATATATATATATATGTCGTATATTTGCATAATACAAATGTGTCGTTTTGTGACCGACGAGTTAGTTGAACCATGCACTAATGAAAAGGCTGTGAATATTGCCATAAAAGTTTCGCTTCGATAAATCTGAATATCTGTGCAATACTTTTCCAGATGATTGCTTTAAGATATAAGTAACTACAAAGTTTGTTTTGTACAATTTACTGAAGATAAAAATAGGACATCCCCTTTAAAGAAGCCTATGGTAGTTGCGATTATAATTTGAGTAAGGGGAAGGTTGTTAGTCGGTCGGGGTTGGGCTAAGGAGGCACCTGGTGTTTACTACTTTAATTACGTTACCCATTAATCCAAGTCACAGAACAGGGGTTGTCGACAGAGACGGATTGGTTCGTTTCAATATTTCAACTTTATGGCCTAGTACGTGTATGCAACGTCACAAAGCATTGTTTAGTAACTGCTCGATGTGTTGTGACGGTCGTTATTTTCACGTTTCATTTAATATCAATGTGTAACTATGACACGAAAGTAATGAAGTTTGGGCTGTTGTTCTTGATATGTTTAAATAAACTCTAAGTATGATTGAAATTATAATTACTTTTATTAATACCTACTTTGTTATACGCGGCAGTCATATACTCATAATAATAAATAAATGTAGATTATTTACGTGTATTTGATGGTGATAATTTGAGTTCGTAACACTATGTACTTTTTTCTTTTTTGTATATTTAGTTTATTTGTGTAAAATTTTTGTGAGAGGATTATCACTATAACACATTGTTCCAGCTATCAATACGTGCAGTAAAAGATACCTGCAATTCGGTACCACAGAAAATCTTTAGCTAGTCAATAACCTCCTCGTTGGATTCATTTTGATGACCATATTGGTGCCGCCTAGAATACTCCCCCAATCCCACGCTGGCAGAGCAGGGTGTCGTAAGAGGCGACAAGAGCCAGCCTGCTTGGTGGTAGGGCTTTGCGGAAAAGATTATATTATCAATGTTATCATTAAGTCGTTAATATTATTATTGGTATTATTATCTTTCCGTGAAGCCTACCTGGCTAGCTACCACCCTCCTGCTTGAGTCAGCCGCCAAACGACTCGTC
>DWPT01001372.1:0-18919 GCA_018251895.1 Agathymus mariae mariae
GGCTTCTGTTGCCTCTTACGACACCCTGTTTTGCCAGCGTGGGATTGGGGGGAGTATTCTAGGCCGCCCCAATACGGAGTAAGTAGTTTCCAATTATGTATACTTAAAATATCGAAGTGGAGTGCTGTCAGAAGTAGATTATCACTTTCTGCTATACTCTAAGCTACGTAGTTTGGTAGCTTTCAGATATCGTGGTTATAGCGCGAAAAACGCCTATAATTTGGTTTATTCATACGATCATCTTTTACATATAGATTTTTAATTTTAAAATTTAATGGCCAGTAGCCTAAAGGTTTGCGCCGATCGTAAGAGATCTATAGCATACAGATGTGATTGGTATTTAGATAGGGTCATTAATGACTAATTTGCGATTCCATGGTTCAGAAAACATATCGAGCCTGGCATTTATAGTAGTCAGAGACCATCGGGGGTAAGATCTATGGTACTAGGGTTGGTTATTTATACCACTTCTAGTCCGCATTAGAGTGTGATGGAGTATGATTATCACTCCCACAGACGTGCGCGCGCGCCCTTTGCCCCTGCATGCCACTGCTAACACTAAAAAATTTAAGGTTTGTAACCACGCTAATTGTATGTGACATTGCAATTGAATGTTGCCTTTATCCAGTCTTCCTGAAAACTGAACAAATTAGCTTCAAATATCGCAGGTATTTCGCTTGGTACAGAGAACTTTTTGCTTCCGATTTCGAGACCCAAATGACCCGTGGGCAACCCTGTCCGCTGTTTATTTCCGTGTTTTCCGGAACATTCGACGCCCTACGAGTCAATCAAAAATCCTTTGGAAAACATTAGAACAATACACGATGCAGGTAACAAAACAAACCGATATGCGATACTCCTAACCTGTGCATATCAGTACCTGGTTTTGATGGCCACAATTGAATTCAGCGGAACTTACGTAAAAGTTTCAATAAATTCCTAAAGTTGATTTGGTTTAAGGATTGTATATATTATATGTATAATTTAAGTTATCACAATTCATTAGTGTTTAAATGTCGTTCCTGATTTAAAATTAAAACAGTTTAATTTCCTCATTAAATTTTTACTATAGCATTAAATATAACTAAACCAACATAAAACTATCGTTGAGATTTCGAATATTTATACCCTGTTAGATACAGGTAAATTCGAGAAGATCCTGATCTTCGGAGCCACGAGCGCGTCAAGTGTTCTCAGGCAACGCCGAAGTTGTTATCCGATATAAATCCTTGCTACAATGACCTCCAGACCCTCTTCACATGCTGCCATTGTGCTCACGATGTAGGACTTTCAACTGAACATTATCTATACTAATAATAAAGATTTATACGTATTCGTTTTTATTTTAATAGGCATTAGAGGATTTAGAGATCAAAATTATACTATAGAACGATTTAGTATATTATTTATGCAGAGAGTTGTATGCAAATTTTAAAAAGGTGTAATAATCAATGTTTTGAATGCTTTCTTGTAACTTATATGTTTGCTGTCATTTTATGGTGTGTATAAAATAAATAAATAAAAAACGACCATGTGATTGTATTGTACCAATTTATGGAAAGAACTGTAACAATTTGAGGGAACAAAAGAGGAAATATAATCATGATCGGTCATACCCTTGGGAATTGATCCCTCTCTCATCCAAAAAATAATAATTTACATTGGCGTGAAAGGGCAGCATGTGCAATCGGTAACGTTATCTGACGACGCTTGGTTACAACACTAGAGCCGACTGCTCGTGTTTCACAGTAACAGACTGGTACAGGCCAGCGTGAAATCATAAACCTTTGTTGTAATTGACTCCGGCAACCGATTTCAATTTCAGCTACCTGTACGGTTCAAAGTTCGATGTCTTATATAAAGGGTTTTTAATTACAATAGAATTCCGTGTAAATTGCAAATACGTGGGGATTTCAGTCTGTTTGTCTGTGCGTTTGTGCGCGCTAATCTAATAACGTTTTAACCAAGTTCGCTATGGTTTCCACTAATGTATTAGGCATCACTTAATATTTAAAATTCGTTTCATTTTATTTTGTCCGTAAATTAAAAAAGTTATAAATTAATCTAAGCCAATTCAGATGTTCCTTTTAAACGTAAGACGTAGTTTTTCTGAAGCGAAGCGAAGGCTGTTTGCTAGTTTAATAATAAAATACACGCTCACTCACACCACCGCACTAGAATTCTTTGTGTACATTACATTAGCATACACAAACGAGATAACACAAACCTCCACGACTTGAGAACAAACATATATCTGTTAGGGTACCTGAACCTCCTCAGTCGCCAGGAAGGGTCATTACCAACTGAGCATGGCCAACGTGGTAATAAGTCGAAAGAATTGTTATATTAAATGTACCTGCGCCGAATGCCAAATCGCATTATACAACGTTATATCTGGGTAGCGTATCATCATTCATTCTGCTCATCGTATCATCTGATTCAAGCCATCCGTCATACAACGCATTGACAGCGTTCCTACCTAAACTGTCCAGCTTGATATAATGTACGTGATAAATTATAACGGTGTTCAGTACAGACATATTAGGCTTAGGCTTTTTAGCTTCCTGAACGTCCTAAACCGAAACGGTACAGGTATCGGACACGCCATATTTGCGACGAAATACGAAATGTGGTATATGTACACATATGTATGTGTGTACATGTGGTATATGTACATATACCCTATGTGTGGTACATAAATTGAAATTTCAAAATAAATTAGCTATAAACAAAAAGCAACTGTCGTGTGTATGAATGATCATCACTTGTGAACGTCTCGACGAATTCGACTGATTGGTTTTTACTGTGTTTCTATTTGCCATGACAAGGTTCCTATGAAATATTTTTTCGGAAAATAAATAATAAATATAGATCCAATTCCAACGTCACAAGAAATCCTATAAGATTTCTTGTAAATACTATTAGTTTGCACAGTACACGCGAATTAACCAGGATAATACGGAGCACCCCTCAACATGGATACATTAGGAACTTAGGCCGCTTTTTTTTAGAAACAAAATTTTTATCTAATATTCAGTTGTTAATGGCTAGAGGAAACCATCTCTTTGTTAATATAGGTATAGGTTAGCATCGAAATTAAATCGAATGGGCCTGTCTGACAATAAGTGGAATAATTGATAATTTTTAGCCAGCAACGTAACGGAGACGACCCAGTGTTGACCACTAGGGATGGGCAGCAATGACCACTTACTTACTGCCCGTATGCCAGCTATTCACATATAAATTACTTCAGAATCAATTACAACTGTACAAAGTAGTATAACTTCAAAAACGTTGTTAAGACGTTTCAGAAGTTGAAATTCTTACGTCCACTGAAACGGGCCGATGACAGTGAGTATACTTTACTAAAACATATGAAGATTAATTTCTAATACGCAGATAGTTTGATCATTTCTATTAAGTTTGGAATACGAACATGCGCCGCTCGTGCGAGTGATCGACGTTCAAACCGTTCGTATAGTAGAGTAGAGATATTTACTTATCACATGAACATAAATGTCTAATTCAGCAAGAGCTTGTTTGCAAGTCCCTTTTGAAGGACATACTGAACTGAGCAGTCCGCAGCTTTAACGAGAGTAAATTAATTCATTTATCCTCTTCGGTTTGCGTAACCACTCCACGCTGCGCCGATAAAACAGTCGAAATGTAGTTAAAACAGGTTAGAAAAAAGTATAATAAGGGATCTACAAAAAAATTGTTTTTACTGTCAACTAAAATAGAAAATCAATTAATAGGGGTAAAAAAGGAAAGGAAATTACACCAACTTTAAATGTTTTTTTCTTTTTTTACAATAAAATGTAAATTGTTTATTAAGTTAATTTGGCGACGGAATTTGTAAATAAAATTATTTTTACCAAACCTAGTTCATTCAATTTGTCAATTATTTTGAATAATAAATCACAGTTACCTGTATATTGTTGACTTCCATTAGTAAGTATAAATTGTAAGCTGTAATAAAAATAAAAATTATAATCAATATTATAATCTGTGCCTGTCAAACCTTTAAAATGACGTTTGAGTCAATATATTTATTTTATCAAGACGATTGTTCAAAGCTATATTAAGTTCCGTTGACGCTTTAGTCAAAGCTACAAATTTAATTCAAATATATTGCAAAAGAATGTCTACTATACTAACTAGCATTCAAATTTCATCGCCTCCAATTTTAATCTTCATGACAAGATAATTTTGATCCAGTCGAATAAAATCGAATAAGAAAATGTATCCGATTTTGTATAGAATTAAGTGTAGCAATATATTCTCTCATACTCTGAGGGTCGTAATATTACATCAAGGGACGAAAAGTTTCTTTACATTTCCATAAGAATACTTGTGAATATCATTGAATGTGTAGTCGCCTGAAGCGTAAAATTGGGCATCGTAAGTTAAAATCTTTTATTTAAGTAGGGGTCGAGGAACCTTTGATATATATGGATATGTTTAAGTTCATTTACTTATATGGTTTCTTGTTGTGTTGGCGCTCGAGACTTAGTATCGGGTATTAACAATTCCTAATTTTTTATGTTTATATTTTTATTCATATTTTTATAACAGCGGCCCGCTTTAACCACGCTCGGGTTAACAATTATTTTACTTCGTACAGAACCCATGTACTTCCGGAATAATTTATCTTTTAAATAGTAAAACATTTTTCTTCATCTTCTCCATATAAATACTAAATTACAAGAATTTAATTCTCTCCTTATAATACTGAAGATTTCTTTTTTAATATACTTTTGTTGTTATGGCAGTAACTCAATTACGGGCTCTACATACTATACATTACAATTTTTAGCTTATGGAAAATATTAATGTTTCATTTTATTTTACCACTGGCCTAGCTTTATACTTGATTTGTCTTTTTGGTCGGTCGGACCTAGACATGCCCCTCGCCACTAGGCCAAGAGCTCGTACGTCCATACATACAATTCACCTTCCATTCAATGGAAGAAATCCAAATCTCAAATAGAACTACAGTTCAAGTAGACCTGACAATAAGCGTTATTTATAAGTGTCGCTGTTTTTTCATATTCTTTTTTACCCAAGATCTATCCATTGATGTAACTCACTGAATTAAAATGTTTCTACCTTATTTTGCTAATTAGCAAATTGCAGCTGTGTTATTACTGTCACATTCAATATATATTTACTGAATCATTTATTTTATCATTTATTTGAGTAATAATTTTCGGGGAGACTATAAATTTTTAAATATAATATCATTCAGTCAGTATAAAAATTCTAACATTTGCGAATCCGATTGTTAAAATATGACTAAAGCGACGTCAAATAGTGAAGCGACCTTAAAACTTTACTTTATTGGCAGGCGTGATGGTCGGGACCACCGTTATAGGTGAGCCAGAAGCATAAGCACTGTATAGTCTG
Source organism: Agathymus mariae mariae (assembly GCA_018251895.1). Classification (NCBI taxonomy): domain Eukaryota; kingdom Metazoa; phylum Arthropoda; class Insecta; order Lepidoptera; family Hesperiidae; genus Agathymus; species Agathymus mariae. Next base: position 5,407 of record DWPT01001372.1, read on the forward strand.
TTTGTATGGCACATAACTAGCCCCTGCGACCGATGTCCACCGGGCGTATACGCTCCGTACGAGCCGCCATATTGGTAAATCAAGTTACACAGAACATCTGTTATTACCAACTAGACAGAGCTTGTCAATCTATATGAGTTATGATCAGCAGTAATCTCAAGTATGCAGCAGGGGTAGCCTAGTGCATTCAACGTCAGACTGCACGGGAGGACCGGGTCAAATTATGTGCATATCACTAATTCCGGTTGAGACGAACAGTCGAGTAGAAAAATTTTAGGAGGTCTTCACATCTTATGACAATTTTTATACAGAATACAGTTTTAAAAATAGTAAAGAAAATGTTCTCTTCCAACTTCTTTCCTAATATTATTTTATATTTTAAAAATTATTTATGAAGCTTAAAGAAAATATAAAAAAATTATCATCAACTTAACTGTTAAGCAGTACAATACAAAAAATACAATAGGTCTTCATATAGATCTTATTATAACCCTAATGAAAATAATATGTTTAAATTTTATCCGAACAAGATAAACATTACTTTTGTGTTTAATGAAGTTTGTACGAGTCAAATTGTGATTCAAAAATTCAAATTTCATGTCCTGATCACTCAGACAATCGCATTAATCTAAGTGTAAGAAATAACGTATTTTTCTACGTTGAGTTTATTTAAAATGAATGAACTAATTTATTAATAAAAATAATTACCTATTGCTGGTCAGGACATTTGGTTTTACATTCGGTTTTAACTTTTGTTTCAAATTAATTGCTTATTGCTTTTCAATACATTTAGCTGTCAAAACAAATTATTAATCTCCATAAAAACAGAACAGCGACGCGGGTAATACGATGTTACGTTACCAAAGACATTAATTTTGCTAGTGTTGGTTATCAAAATTTAGTGTGTACCAGAAACAATACATCGTTATGTAACACCAGAGGATTACCCTGGGTCACCTGTTGTCCTTCGGGCGTCTATCACCACTAGCTGTACCGTTAAAGGTTAACGATGAACGAACAGTCCCTCAAATACATACAGACTAATACATAGACCGTCATGGATACTGTTACTGACCGTGTACTGCCCGTGACCCGAGTGGAAGCAGTACCGTCTCTATAATTCAATACTCTGCTTGTTCTACAACTAACCCTTGCTAAGGGACAGAAGCTATATGGCAGGCGTACCTTGTCTCAACTGTGCCGGAGACTAATCCCTTCTCTGCTAGGAGCTGTCACATGTTTTGTTTGTGATCACTGTTAAAACAGTGAACTTTGTGTAAACGTTACTTTGCTCGAATTACCAATTATCCGCCAGCAAAGGTGCATAATCATGACAGAAAAAGCGCCGCCTATATATATAAAAGCAATTCATCGGTACCTATTCATTCTTTATATTTAGTTTGGTATATGGTCAAACAGATAGGAATCGATAGTCACTTTTCGCAATCAACTTTATTTGAGCATTATTTTGTCTTCATTCAGTAGTTAACAATTACAGTAACACAAAACCTATTAAATCCGGTCACTTAATTAAACGATGTCAAAAATACGTAGCGATTCGTCAAAAGCGTGGAGCAAGAGCGCCGCTCCTTCAAAAGAAACTAAAAGAAACAAAATGGCTGCCCGCTTCGACAATGACGCTTTGCTAGATTGACGCTTAGGAGTCACCTGACAAACGTCAGATGCGCCGTCATATATTTTGTGTCGCTCGCTCATGGTAAAACAAGTCATCGAGAATATCTATTGCGGGTCGACCGAACTAATTTCCACTTTGACGCGGGATAAATATTACTTATATTTAATGTATAGTAATTGTGAATACTATAATACCTTCGTGAGAGATGTTATCCCGACGGCAGTAATTCAAGATTCATGGTAACATTACAGCCGTGTCCAATAATTTGTTTTCCTCTCACTGCTGGTTAAGAGATCATATTCAAGTGGCTGTAAATATATTTAAAATGTTTAATATATCATTTGTAACCATTGATTGATCTACAGCCCCAAGGAAACCAAACTTTTTCAACCAGCCTGTAACGCATACTTGCAAAAATTTATTAAACTGCCTTGTAACTAACATTCGAAAACATTTAATTATTAACTCATCTCAGAAATAACTGCTCTGCTGGGAAACGAATCCGGTACCACTTTCTTGACGGTTAAGGACTGGCGACAAATTTAGAAGCTGACTGCTGTAGAATTATCTTGCCTTTTAATCTTAAAATTTAAATCTTACCGCTTTAGTAAGTGTGTAGTTATTGATGCAAGATTAAGTATACCTGCAAGAAAAAGATAATTTTAATAACAATAAACATCGTTTTATCTACAAATATTTATGTTTGTGAAATAATGAAACCTTTGAAATGAAAAAATAATTCCGTATATCACCCTCCGCTTACATACAAACTCACAAAATGTATATTATCTTCAATCAATATTTATTTTTATCAATTAATATATTAGTAAAAATACGTAATTGTCTATGGACATACATAATAATACGACAATAATCCTACTGAAAGTTAGTTTTCGGTTTATGATATGTCCCTTACTATGAACTTTACACGATAAGCTACTTGAAAAATGAAGATGTGAGCGTTAATAATTTATACCCATACATAAGTATTTATATATATTATTTATTTAAAACTGTGTTTATTTTTGCTTCCTATTTAGCACCATCGTTACGACTCAATTTCACCTAAAGCTTGACTAGCAGAGAAGGCCTACAGCATTAAGTTAGCCTTTGTTCCATTATTTTTGGTACAAAATAAATAAGTAATCCTCCAAACGACATCCAAGTTACCAAAGCCTGAAACGCATAACTATTGATAACACGGCAAGAGATACACAAGAAAATAACCTCGATATAACCAAGTAGGTACAGCGGATGCCGTGGAGCCGAGCCAAGTTTCGCACACAAAAGATATATATCACCCTGAAAAAACTCAACTTTTATCGTTCAATAGTTTGGGTGTTTATGTTGTCCAATATTGTAAAATGTAATAAAATATTGTATAATAGAGAATATTTTTTAACCAAAATATACAGGCAGTTTATTCACTTGTCGGTTCATATTATGAAAGTGGATTATATGAGATATTCAAATCGATGACACGTGCGTAGGATATATGCTGTCCGTCTCAGTTTGCCTGAGTTGGAGCCGCGGATTAACTTGTCATGCACTTATTAGTTTACTTTCTAGAGTGACGGTGGTCGTTAAAACCATAAATTTGCTGTAAATGAAAAACTCATCAATTATTAATTATATATATTGAGCGTATTATCTAAAAGCCTTGCGTAACATCAACGAATATATGTATGTATGTATGTGACACCGTTTGTTTTCGATGTACTATTTTAAATTATAAATGTTATCTATGCTTTTCTATCTGTACGGTCGTTATGTGATACGGAATACAGTAGCAATTAATTTGGTGTATTTTTGTCTTTAAAAAAACTGAGTTAATATTTTTTTTATTTAATCCGATATGGTATTGTATCTTCTTTTGCTGTTTTCGTTCATTATCTCGTAGTGGTAAGTAAAGTATACCTTATTTTTTTATGGTAATAGCCGACAAACGAGCAGACGAGCCACCTGATGTTAAGTGGTCACCGTCGCCCATGGACATCGGCAAGACCAAAGGTATCATTGATGCGTTGCCGGCCGGGAAATGAGAAGAAGGTGAGAAAGAAAGTAAGAAAGGTAAGCAAAAAGTAGAGGATAAAAGGATTCAAAAGCACAATAAACAGCGTGAATATATCACTTTCAATATTCTAGCTACAAAATACAATATGTAAAAGAACAATTGTAACTAATCCAAACAATTTAAAAAACTTGTTATTTTACCGTTAATAACAAAATAAAAACAAATAAAACTCAAAAGGAAGTTAAAGCTTCTCTTAGTTGCCGCTAGAGGCGCTTTCAAAACTTTAACAAAATCGTGTGGAAGTAAACGAATTAACAATAGTAAGACGTTTGTAGAACACTAGAGGCACTGTTTTTAAACGCGGTAAGAAAATAAAATGTTTCAGTGCAATCACTTCTATTACCTGCTTGTTATGTTTCTTTCTGTTTTGTGAAATTACTCGAGAAACCTTCACGTTTACAAATAGCAACCCAGATAATTGTTGTTCATTTTAATCAGGCATTTAATATATTTCATGTTTTTCTCATTGTGTTTTAATAGTCCGTTTTATCAATGCTGTCAAATACAAATATTCTTGTGACTTCTTATTATTTACGTAATAATTAAAATGAAAACAAAGCATGCTACATTAATTTAATATTTTCAGATAATTTACTTTATTATTTTTATGTTACACGTACTTGTTGTTATTAAATTGAATTAAACGGTCGTTTTATAAAATAAAATAATTAAATGACATAAAATAAACAATATTAAATAACAATATTTATTCGTTTATGTCATGACAGAATGAAGTTAATTGCGTAGTTTAAAAATAATTTATCAGAAATAATATACCATTACCAATATACCATTTACCTACTCGTTATCATTCATGACCCCACACCACCATTGGTGTCTACTAAGTCTCATCAGATGTCTTGTATTTTTTTCACCTTACCCCCAATGTTAAACTTTCCTCGTGAATAAATTATTTATTATTGGTAATGACTTCATGAAATGTTACTGCACAGATTTTAGATTACATCGTGTACTAACAGACATAAACTGATAAATATATTATGTGCAACATTGTAATGCTATTTTGTGTTCCAGAGCTACCAAACCCGACTGACTACATATCCGTGTGACTGAGCCCGACGAAGTTTGGCACCCGATAACTGGTACCAGCTCTCGCTTACTATAGACTAACAAGATGAAGATATGGAGGAATTAACAATTATAAATAGGATTATAAGTACTTCGGTGAGTGATTTGTGATAGAGAAGAGGGCCCAGTAAATGTGTAGTTTGTTAGCGATGATGAAAACGGGGAATTTAAAGAGTTACTTCAGTTATACAATTTATTTACTCTTCGTTGCATTCACCTAACGCTAAGGGATTCATAGGGCAGATTGAATTCGGCATTCTCTGTGACGAAGAGAATGCCACAAATATATTTGTGGATAAAGAGTTAGAAACGAAATACACATTAAATCGAGACTTTACATTTGTCTTCAGATGTATTATAATATATAACTTGTAAATCGATTTTATTCGAATGTATTTCAACTTATTGTAAGGCCGATTGGTGAAGTGGTTAAGATTAGTGGGTGTATGTGTCATATGTGGTTTTATCTGATGTCGTATTTAGTTTTCATGCTGTCTGAAGGTTTTTGCAAAAATTAACCTTGTAATGAACGATATCAAACATGAACAAACTTTATGTGTTCGCCGTAGCAGTGATCCAGTCAGTATATTCGTCACAACACGAGTCACCAGATCAAAGCTGGGCAGCGATAGAAGTTGCTGAGCTTGTTGAATGTAAATGATCGAACCATGACTTGAAATGTTTGTCAAGTGTCAAGTGTCAATAATACACCAGTAACGGAATACGCAGTTAATGGAAATCCTAAAAATAATAAACGCACATTTTTTGTTCAAGTTCACTTTAAATCGACATTTGTTACGTGTTGTCAATTTGAAAACTTTAATTGAATTCGGGGGTTGTTTACGCGTCAAAAGGGATAAACGAAGCTCGCTGCCAGACTGTTAAATTAGAACCGTCTGGTTGTTGAGCGTTCTCTAAACCGTCACTTGTTTTGTGGAATTATAATCAATTATGTAAACTCTGTAGTCCCAGTTTTATTAAGATTTGATCCAACCTTCACAAAGCAAAGGAAATTATCTAGCCACTTTATGTGTGCTTTACATAAATTATTATTATTGACACACAAATATGTCGAGATATATTAATGTTCAGCTGATAGCTACTGCTTTTTAGTAAAATCCTTTTTACGACACGCATACGACATTGTAGTATTTCATATATGCCTTAGTAATCGGTAAAAACTAATGAATATCACATAATAATAATATATCACATAATATACAGAATTAAGAATGTAATTTTTCGTACTCCTTAAATATATCCTTTTTGATATTTAGTATTGTCTTTTAAACAACTCATTTACTGATCCCCTTGGGGTTTCTTTTAGATCTTAGGACCCTTAAGAAATAAGCTCGCCTTTTTACAAATGTTTTAATAAAGTTTTAAATAAAAATGAAATGCTTGAAGCAAGCCTACGAAAGTGATTGTGCTAATGTTTTCGTATGTTTGTTTTCGTGATCGTCTGACGAAATGTATAGCTAGCACCAGCGGCCTTGCTTGTAAACAAATTAAACGGAGAACTTTATGTTGAAATACGTCTCCGACATTCCGAAAGAGTTAAAAATAGATAACAAGTGGTTGTAGGAGTTTGAATCAGTTGAAGAACCAGTAGCTATTTACGCTGGTAGAAGACCCTAACTCAACGCACGGCTCTGTCTATACCAAAGTGGGCGGTACTATAACCTAACGAGCACTAACAGGAACGACAAAGTGTTATTCCAGTTCCCATACTCCTCAAAACATCGAAACACGTAAAATGGAACCTTGAAACATCGCAGAAACTAGCTTTAATCGATTTGCATCATAGTAGTACAAAGCGTATAAAAACATATGATTGAACAGTTTTAAACACATTTCTGACAAACGTAAGCAATGAGAGCTAACGTGACCGGTGCGGGCTCTACGATTCCTTCAATATAGGTTTATAACATCCCCGTTATTTCCATCGTGTGCTCTGTGAATATTGCCGCATTGAATGTAAGCAATTTTAAAATCGCAGTGAATAGTTTTGACTGTTTTTAGATTTTTTGTTATAAAAAGAACATTATTTAATAATTCGATTCAATGTTGGTTTATTGTGATGTGTTTCGTTTCGCCACTTATATCTTGTCCTTGCCTTGATAACCTGGTGATGGTCTTGGGTGTTATGAATGACTCTTGGAGACGAAACAATCGGATAGTGTTTCATTTGTTTTATCGAGTTTTTAAAATATGGTTCCAAAGGTGATACGTGAGTTAAACATTACAATTTTAAGTGACGAGTTAAAGGAGAGTTTATAGGTAGAGAAAGTTATGGTATAGTTGAATATATTAATGACAAGGATGCCTAGAAATTATAGCGTCGAAACCGGTTCCGCGCAGGTTAAAATTTACTTTGTAATAGCCATATATTATTTAAAAAGATAAGCTGAGGAGTTTCTTCCGCCGTTTCGTCTCCTCAATGTTAAAACACCTTTTTGAAACGGTAGTAGAAACAGAAAGCGTCGTGCACAAGTGTCTTTATAAAATACCTGAATAGTTAATTGGTTTTGAATTTGAAATTGAGTATTATTAAATGTATCTTTACTTATCTTTCGTTTACGACAAACTCTCAAAGGCATAGATCTATTTCACGGGTATAAATACGAATATTATAAGGGAAAATGGTAAATTCATCACATTATTCAAAACAGTCTCACGGCTTTAGTCAAGTTGACGGCTTTCGAGTTTCTTTCGCCGCTCGCGGCAGCGTTTAAGGCTGTCAGCCGTATTACTGTTTCATACATATGATGATATTGTATTGTTAAACTACTCTCGAACCAGAATTCAATAAGAGTGTTTGATAAATCATTTATTCAAAAAATTATGTAAGTAGTTTTGTTTGTGGTTTTCAAAATAATATCTTTGTCGAAATATGATATAACAATGTGTTTACATTCACTACATATATACTACGTGTATATTTTTATATATATATACATGTCGCTAATCTATTCATCATTGAATGTTGATTAAAAGTTTACTGTAGTGAATGTAAATACATTGTTACATTATGACATGTTATGTGTATAATTGCAATAAATTTTACATTACAATTAAATGAAATTAATGATCCAACTGTTTGGAACTTCTATATGTTATGTATGTAAGCATTTTAGAAAACTTCTCTAGCGCGATATTGGTTTTGGTGTACCGAAAACTCGTCACACATCAATGAACTTCTGACGCTTGACGGAGAAGTTAATGAGTCAAAGAACAAAATATAGATATTTATAACGATGTTGACAATTCACGATCGTAACATGACTTTGATTTTGATTCGAAATTCTGGAATACATTCTCAAATTGCATACATATCAAAAGCGAAATCCAATCGTAATCAAAATCAAATCGTTTTCGGGCGTAAATCAACTGCTTCGTATTCATTATGTAAAAAAGCGTTTCCTTCCAGATTTACTTTGATCATATTAATCAGATCAAACTAACTTACAGTCTTCCGGCTATCTGTTTTACTGTCTTTTTCTATATAAGATATAATTAACCTGGCATTCTCGAATGAGGATAAAACTTTTAGTAATAGTGTTGAAACCGGTTCCGCACAGATGTGCTGAGAAGTTTATTTCGGCGTTTCTTCTCCTCGATGTTAAAGTACCTTTCCGAAACGGCAGTAGAAGCAAAAAATGACGTGCATAAGTGTATTTACAGAATACCTACATGATTAAATGATTTTGAATTAATAATGCCATATAATTTATTTTATGCTGTTATATTAGAAATTGAAAAAGCAAGTCAAAAGCAATCATATGCGGGATAGTTATTACAAACTTGATGATTACTTTAACTATAAGATTGCTTGGATATCCTTGGGAGTTGCCGCTTGTTCTTCCTTGACCACTCGCAATAGCTATTTGTTGAAGTGATGAAGTAGTTTGACGTTAAAAAAATGTTTGTAAAAACCAACTTCGAACAAATATTATTTCATTTCATTTCGTTGTAACAATTATTTGCTTTCACCATCGGATACGGACAAATACCTTAACGAGCTGCAGAAGCAAGAAGCAGACCAACTTATAGCTAAGTTTACTTCCCGGAAGCGCTTAGCAGTTTCACTTCCGCCGAGCAATCAGTCCGCACGTGAAAGTTGCTGCGCGCAGTAGGCACACAGATAACTGATCAACATGCAGTCATGCAGGCAATTAACCGTTGTAAATATTGCGATCAATCAGTACTTTACGTTTAAGTGTAAAAATATGTAAGTAAGTAAGTAAAGTGTCAGTGTAATATTTAGGTATCTACATTTACAAGTGTGTGTGTATATGTATTTTTATTATATTAGTACAAGAAGCGAAACAAAGCCTTTGTACCTACTTTTCTCATCTATTAGACCGATTTTTTTTCTGAGGGCTATAAACGAACTGTAATGATATTAGCAACAAAATTTGGAATCAACATTATTTAATGTTAATGGTAAAATTTCGTCAAGTGACAACACTAGTAAGTGTAACTTGATAACAAATAGATTTAAGTTTATAATATAATGTATGATCTAGGAAAAAAAGTAAATTTGGAATTTACTTTGGTTTATTCTAAGTTGTGGCTCGGTTTTCTGCATGGAGATATCCCCGATATCTACCTATCTAGATAAGTAAATATCCTCGAAGAGGTTGAGGATCGTATTGCTTTCATGAAAAAAATGATTCCCCGGGATAGTTCACTCGGGGATTATCAAAGTTCATTACATTACAAATACAGTTATCCAACTACGAAAAAAGTTAATTCAATTTTACTTGAATATTGAAGACGTCACCTAAGCAAAAGTTGTTGCGACTAAGGCTGTTAAAACTCATATGAAAATAATCACCAAGTGCTATTAGAAGCATTTTTTAAAACTAAACATAAATAAATATTTATAAATTAAATATATAATATAAGTAAATAAATATATATATAAATAAAAATAAATAACAACACCCATCACTCTTTAAAGTTACGAATTCGAAAATAAAATTTCTAATTATTTATCACGGGTACACGGTGGTAATAAATGTTTACGCACTGCCATACAAAGCACACATTCACATTTTTAATAGCATACATACGTATATTTTTTCATAGTATGCCTATTTTCTTTTTAACGAAGAAACGATCACACACTCAACCACTCTCACTAGGATTTCCTTTGTTTCGGCTGGTATGAGACAAATGAGACACCGTAAACAACCACGGCCCTCGAACAAACATAGAATCCGGGTCCTCAGAGGCAGGTCATCATGAACTACGCTACAGTCATAAAATATTTCATATATCGAGCGTGAAAGTGTTTTATATTCCTTTAATTACGAGTATGTAAATCTGCAGGCAAATTAGGAGTGACCCTATCAGTCGACCGCTGGGTCTCAGGTTCGATTACCGAATGGGGCAAATATTATTGTGACGGGATAAAAGTTTGTTTACAGATCTAAAATTAACATCACGTAAAGTGTTCTTAAAGAACGGATCGGAATACACGTATCAATTAAATTCGGAGTTTACAAACCAGAATGTCACAAAAACATTTACGTACGCTACAATGTAACGAACACTGTTGTATTTGACGATTCACTTTACGTTACGTGCTTAGTAACTTTGTTATTTCATGTCAAAAATGAATGGAAAAATATCTCGTGATTTTGCCATTAGCTTTGTCAATAATATAATATTTTATCGGCCTTTAAATATTGAGGAAAAATTTCATTTAATACCCTCGCGAATAACTGCCCGTATATCTCGCTCGTACGAGAATAGCGGCAGTAATCTTGGATTTTCTTTATTGTGAATATTTCACACAAAAAAGAAGTAAACTTAACGTCTGAGCTCGATCGTGACTCGGGTAGATAAAGAATGAACTGTTTTTTATTCATTCAACATGCGAGGTGAAAATTTTGCTAACTTGTACACGCATCTTGCATGTTCAATTTGGTTATTTTAAATATACGGGTAACAAAAAAAAACAGAAAAGTATACGTAAATTATAAGTTATTTACCGATACAATATGTAGATGGCGTTGATTACAATTTTGATAATTGCCCAGAAATATTGTTCTGGGAATTAGTCTATTTAAAATGAGGCTTTAATAAATATATAAGTATAAATATATAAAAAGTCAATATATGTAATTGATTAAATATTCAGAAATAAATTTATTTGTTAACAAATAAATTGTTCTTAATCTGAGAATTTTTGACGGAAGCTTTTAATTTTACTGAAAAAGTCGTTCACAAAACATCATCAATCATTTCGTGCCACGAGCCAAGATAAAAAATTAATTAGCCGAACTGTATAAACGTTATTAGCGTCTATTAAAAAGAAACATGTCCTTAAAGAAACACTCGAAGGAAATAATGAGAAATAAGATAAAAGATTGCCAACTTGAATGACTTGGGAGAGTGGCTATCAATCTAGCCGGCTTCGGAAAGAAAATGTAGCGGAAAGACATTCTTAAAATAGATTACGTACCTAAATCTTTTGAATACGTGAATCACTTTGAAGCTGAAACAGACGAATATGGAGGTGTATCGTTATGGAGATGTAGGTATTATTTGAAACCGTACTAGCTGGCCGCACTTAGTTATCATAGCAAAGTCACTTGAACGTCAATCTCCCGCATTAAGGCCTAGTTCGTATCTTGCACGCTTTATTTAAACTACGTTTGTATAATAAATTATTATCACTTGCTTCGTTCAACAGTAACGTGGGGAACTCTGCATCCTTGAGAGTTTTGCGTAATGTTCTCAAACACAACACCACTACAACGACAACTAATAATTAATTTATAATACAAACGTGATTCGGAAATTCGTAAACTATTTAAAATCGAATCCCCCGTGCGGGAGACCGACTTTTAAACCACTAAAGCTATCACTAGACGAAACAGTCGCACATATAGTAAGTTGAAGGAGTCCGTCGGAAGTGCAGAGCCATCAAAGGCCCGAGAAATCTGAAGCGGAGGTTCAAATGGCCCATTTCACTCGGCCGTGTTGGCTCGACATGTGTTGCCAGGTAAGTATCTAAATTATAATGTTCTAATGGCGTCAAATAACAGTGGAATCATACAACAGCGCGGTAATTTCATCTCGCAGATCAAATTTGCAGCTGTTTCCGCGACAATATTGGCGTAATATTAAGGATTAAGGTTCCATATTTGAAATTTAAATATTTACTCGTATTAGTGATAAAGTGTAACAAATAAAATCAAATTAAATGGTTAGATTAACTACAATATTTACTAAACTCCACGCTGACTCTCCTACAACAATGTTTGAGTTGTCTGCAAACCTGATTTTGCGGTGCTGTCCACTCATCTATCCTAATGTTTTTGAGTTTGTATATATGCGAAGGCACATTATTCTCAATGGACATAAGCTATATATTTTGTGATTATATACCTAGAACAATTAATTTTTCAACCGAAACGAAGTCGGGCGGACTCTAGTGTATAAATAAACGCCCTCACAATTTTGCAGACAATCCTAGTGATGGTAAATTTACACCTGCAACATTAAAGACCGAAAAATCGGTAAAGGAGACGATTGTAAAAAGCTTCTTTTGGCAAAACCCTTAACGATTGACAAATTAACCGTCCACTAGATCACGGATAAAAAAAATTACGCTCTGTAAATTACCAGAGCGAATTAAATCTTTATGCAGATTGAGTAACCGAGGCCCTCTCGGAATGCCCATTTATTGTAGCATAATACCGTTGTAACCATTTCGGAAGGGACGGCTGGTGTCTTTTTGGGCAGTATGAGACGTATTAAGAGGGTTAGTCTGGACATTTAACCACGCATACGTCTGTTAATTTTGCTTTGAAGCAATTTTGAATATAAAAATTGAATATTTTAATTCCTTGGGCCCTTGAAAATTAACCAGGAATTGATCTTTAAGGCTAAAATGAATACTCTGTTAAAATTTGTGCAATTTACCAGCAGAGACTACATCTCCACATACCATCGGCTGGGATTGTCAACTACTACATCTTAACTAGATTATACTGATTTTAAAAAGTAAAAAACATATCGAAGTTAAAAATGGATTCAACGCACGACACTCACGTGCGTATCTTTTGAATACATACCAATCTATATCCTTAAAGGTTTCTTAAGATTTTAAATTTTATCCATTTAATTACATTACAGGTATCATTATAATAATATTATTCAATACAAGGTGATTATAGTTACTCAGTCCCCGTGATAGGAATGAGCGAGATAATAAGATATATTAAGGTACAAATGGCGAGGTTAATGCTAAACACATTCTCTACCAGCTAACCATAAGACCAAACAGACACACACGATGAGCGGCATAATAAAAGATAAAAAAACTACAAGATTATACATAACTACTAAATAAATAATAATAATAAAACTATACAATTACATATTATACAAAAAGACACACATAAATATAAATCACATACAGACATAACTATATCCACATATATATTTCTTCTGTCATTGTTATGGTGTAATTAATAGAATAATAACATGATACAATAAAAGGTATTATATTCCATTCTGATTGATATTTGCCGTCACAATACCAAAACTAAGTCTTGTTTAATTAAAATTATTATTAAGTCGTTAATATTATTATTGGTATTATTATCTTTCCGCGAGGCCTGTCTGGCTAGCTACCACCCTCCTGCTTGAGTCAGCCGCCAAACGACTCGTCGTGTTCCGGCTGGGGGCTTGAG
>DWPT01001373.1:0-18919 GCA_018251895.1 Agathymus mariae mariae
TTTCTTTCGCCGTTTCTTCTCCTCGATGTTAAAGCACCTTTCCGAAACGGTAGTAGAAGCAAAAAATGACGTGCATAGGTGTATTTACAGAATATCTACATGATTAAATGAATTTGCATTTGAATTAACAAACGTTAAGTCGGGTCTGGTGAGGTTTCTTTTGTCACAGGTGGCTAACGATGGGTATTTCCATCTCAAGAAACATTTTACCATGACACTGGTGTGGGTACGTGAACTGTACGTGATATTTTTGTTTCATTATGGCTTTGACCGTTGGCCGTCAAAATATCGGTAACAAGATACGCGGTTATTGTCAAATATAATGCTTTAAATCCACTTATTTAAGTTTTGCGACACCTACGGCTTGTGCCAATATTGGGTAAGCGATGTTACACCAATCCGGGCACGGTCAGTATTTGGATGCGTGACCGCTAGTGGTAAAATTTATTAACTGCTGTTGTGATTTGGATGGGGCGTTGACCTATCTGTCACGGTTATTATCATGAGATAAGAATTGTTATGTTATCTCGGAGTTTGTGCATCTTTATGTAAATAAACAGTGCGATTTACCCTACATGGTATTTTAACTGTAAATTTCACGTAGAAAACTTTATTGATCGAGACCCTTTGCTGAGACCGTTTTTGTATTAACGTAAAAAACAAAATTCTTCAGTTCTCCTTTTTTAAACATAACGCATTCGACCATATACTCATATGTTCTCATTAAATATTAAAGATAACAGCAAGAAACCACAAATATTTCCTTTTTACTTTCACACTGTCTGCACCCAAAATATTTGTGGCAATATAGCGGCGTATCGCGAGGCAGATAAAACAACAGTTTTCGTTACTAATTAACATTTTAATGTGTACTCAGGACCCTAAATGTGCTTTTTATGGTATTCAATAATATAAAGCCCAAAAAGGATTCGTATCAGAGATACTGCAGTTACAATACCGACTGTCAGAAATATGATTAGGACAATTGAAGATAAGAATAATTTTAGCTTCCTGCTGAAATTTAAACATATGTACACATTTATATTATATGAAAACTTTAAGGAGACAGTGGGTATGCGTTAGATTCAAAATACTCAGAACTGGTCAAAGTGGTAAAAGTGATTGGAAGTCTTCGTTTAGAAATTGATCTGCAAAATAATTTTGTCGGAGCTGATCGGGAGGCTTAAGAACTACCGATAATTAACTTGAAATACTTACAAATTAGTTCTTATTGGTGCAGTAGTATAAAAGCTTTATTCTATTGCTTTTTTATATTCGTAAAAGCAGACGAAAACGAAGACGGGTCTCCACAATCATGAGATCGACGTTGCTTGTTATTTAGGGCAGTATCAGAAAAGTCTGTCAACCCAAAGGGAGACAATAGCTGTCTGTGGAATACGTAGCAAACTATACAGCAGAAAATATGAAAAATTGAATATAAAGAATCTTCAGTCACATTTCTTCTTCTTCTTCGGTCTTTCATCGCATAAAAGAGAACCACAGTCGGAATCTACGGATTGTTACGTTTACTAAGTAGCTAAGGACTGGTGCAATTTAACAAAATGCTCTGTTGTGTTAATCGTAAAGAATTTTATTGCATGAACTTTAATTTCAAGTGCTGTATCTCGGTAACGGAAAGAGGTTTCCGTGCCGTAAAGTTTGTCGAACAGACAATCGGACCTGGCTACTGGCTGTAAAATAACGCTTTGCTAACTTCGTACTTGCGTCTTAAACACCCCTGGTCCAAGACGACTGGAGAAAGGATAATGTTACTTCATTCATTCATATTTTAAATAAATGTATAATTTCTGATGGATAGACAACGCAGTCTAATCCACGGCATGTTGGATAGGAGTTTCATATATAAAAGACAAGAAACTAAGAAACTATTTTGAGAGCAGCGAATTATCGAAATGTTATTGATGGGAAATTCCGTATGATCGTGTCGGCTCAAATTAAAATTCAAACATTTTGGTATTTAATGTTTTTCATATATTTAAAGAAATCTGGTTTAATGGATTACAATATTTTACAATTCTAATCTTTTATAGGTCGATCGGGAAAACTTGAATGAAATTTTGGACGAAAATTTTTTGATGGTCGGATACTGAGAGAGGTTTTGGTACATTGGTAGTAGGCCTTAAATAGAAAATCAACAAATGCTTAAGCATCCTGCAATCCTCAATAAATGGCTCCTCGGGGCAGATAATCCATCTCACGATTCATGTAGATAACTAAGGAATGTTAGCATTGTTAATAATTAAGTTAGTAACAGTATGTGTCATTAATAAATAAGTACTTAATCTAACAAAATACTAGCAGCTTGTAACGCCAGTATGAAAACCCCGGTCAGTGCATGTTTTATCGTCCCGCGCGGCGCACTAAAGGAATTAACGTGAGACGTGTTACTGCCGACATGTTGAGACGGGTGCTGTAAACTGGAGGAGCGCTCCTGCACCGTTCATGACCTGCACTTGATTGGGAACTTGATTGGCTAGTACAACTGGAGGTTTAATTAACGGTATCGGTTATATGATATCGGCTTCCTGAAGCGTGTTGTAGAACAACTAAGTATCACATTGTTTTTGATATATTACCGATTGAGCTTAAAATAGCTCCAGTACAAGAAACAGTTGAGTACATAATATACATTGCATAAATAAGCAGTAATAATTATAAGTAATACAGCTCATTACAATATAACGATTCAATACAAAAAATGTAGTCATTCAACTTTTATGGAGCGCCGATTTACTTACGTTATATGTATAAACATTTTAGAATTACTGGTACACTTAGGTATGCTCACTTTTTGGGCCGGGTCTAATCTGATCAGGAGCTTCAGTAGTCGGTATCATTTACTCACGATATAGACAACTCTGTATTCAGGCGGGAAGCCGTAGAGAGAACAATTATTTTCAAACTACCGTTCTTTTAAACTGAATACTCTATTTTGTTGTCAGCAACAATACCAGTTATGTTAATGTTAATAGTGCGTTTTCCGCTCTCATTTTATTTTGCCACTAACGCTAAACTCCTCGTGTCCTGTCATCATAGGTCATCTTAGTGAAAGTGGCGTTTCCATTTACTTAATGGTTTTGATTGATCCTTGAGTCCAATATCGAATAAATGATTTATTAAAGTTTTAGTAATCTTTCATTGGATGACTTTAGGAGTTAGTTTAGTTATCTTTAAGTTGAATTGAACCAGTTTGCGGTTAGTGACGAGTGGACACCGTGTATTTAGCAACATTTAATTAACCGATTTCCAGTTCAGTTGGAAGGGTGGATACAGAATGTATTATGTCTACTTACTTACATATTTCATCCAAATTATGGTATTCAAATTTTAATCGTTTACAAAGTTTTAAAATTTCCACAAAAGCTATATCTACATATTCGTATGTGCATAAATTAAATTAATTTATTACTAGGAAACTGCACTCGCTTCGCTTCAGGAAAGATACGCCTTACATTATTTTAAATTAAGTTATAACTTTTTTATTTATGGACGGATTGCAATGAAATTTTAAGTATTAAGTAAAGTTTATTGCAATACATAATTTTAATAAATACTAAATTACTATAGATATATTGATTGGCTACGGTGAGTACACCTATTTCTTTAAATTTTTGTATTAATACCTCACGCGACATTAGTTTAGACTCTTTTCTGTAATACAAATACTGAATCAATGTCCTCTGAGTTACCTCACACTAAGATACCGTAAGACGGTATTTCATTATTAGTATAAATTATCAACCACTCTTGCATAGTTTCTTGAAACGTTCGTTATATTTACAAATTGTACCAACAAAAAATTGCTATTTATTTATGTCAGGCACTTCGCGATTATCCTATTTTGTTACTCTAGGAGACAACTTTTTGTGTTCATTATTATTATGATTTACAATTATTAACATTATGATTAACAAGTAAAATATGATTTACCAATCTATTCATAGATGATTCATACTCGTATTTATCTTAAATCCTGCCCTAAGAGATTAATTTACCGTAATACATAATATCGTAGGTAAGATACAACTATGCCAAATTGTATACATCGTTTTGGACGGACATACAAAACTTAATTAAATAATTGTCTTATCAATAACAAATTAAAATTATTCAAAGTGTATTATATCGCATCATAAAAGGGGTCCCCTTAAACCTACACCCGGGTCGCAAGTCCCGGGAACTGCTCGGAGTTTCTCCCTCTGCCACACAATGGACCCGGCACCCGCACGATGAATCCATGGAATCCTAAAAAGTTTCTCTTATTTACGGAGCGAAGTACATAGAGTACATTACTGGGTTAAGATACAATTGAAGTGTTTATGCTAGAGTTTGCACAGCAGTGATGGCCTAGTGGTATGAATCCCGCTCTCCTGTACGGGAGTCTCATGTTCATATTCTGCACGCATCTGGTATTTTTCCAATTATGTTCGTATTACAAATTGTAACAGTTAGGTGGAGGAAAATATATTGAGGAAACCTGCATATCTCAGAGTGCTCTATAACGATCTCATAGTTATGTGAAATTTGCAATTCCGTACTTAGCTAGCGTGGCCGAGTATGGCCTTAATTGCTCTCATTGTGAGAGGAAACCAGAGTCACGGAACAACATGGGTCGTAATGATGAATGTCGAGCTTCAGTTCTTTATGATATTCATGATTTCAATGCGTTCACCGCGGCCGTCAAAAACTGTATATTAGTTCAAAGATGTGACTGTGTTAAAGTTTATCATCATCATCTCAGCTACAAATTGCAGTAGAATTAATCATTCACTATTAAATATATCCAACTACGTAGGTATAATAATAAAAATCTCCGAACTTCACAAGTTCCGATAACACTGCCGCACTTAACAGAAAAGATTGTATATCTGATGCGTGCTTATCTGTGCTCACACGCCGCCGGGCAGGCATTACATAGAAAAAATTAGGGTTCGTTGATACAAATGTGTGTGAAAGAACGGCGAAGGAGAATAAATTGAATGTATTTATTAAATCGGACGAAAACGCCCCTCATAAACAGGGTGTAATGTTGAGAATGAACGGTATTGGAGTTTTAGGTTTTTCAATTTTATCGCATGCATTCTTGGGATGGTAAAGACGACAGCTTAATCTCCGATTCCCTTCAAAGTTTAACCCCATAGTGGAATTAGTTTAATTACTGTATACGTAAATCCTTCGTTTACAACATATAGAGTACATATAAGTAAAGGGTTGCGTTGTTTCATATAATATATACGTCCCTTACTACCCTATATTATTGAAGTGCTGCAACAAGGGCCACTAAACGCCTTTTTTCTTGAAAGCAACTTAAGTGTAACTGTGTTAAAACTCAATCTGTATTAAGACATGTAAGTTGGCCGGTAACATATTCACCAATTTGCACTGGAGCGACGTGGTGGTGGAATACATTTAATTTGTTTTTAATTACGGAGCAGTGAACTTTAATAAATTATCAAATCATTATTTAATTATCATATCATTCAAAAATAAAACATGAAATTGTTTGCTTACATTTATTTAGAATATCGTTGGCTTGCATTTATAATAATTATTTTTTGAACAAGGTATTTGAATTAATTAACATCTGTTTAATAAGAATGCGTTGTTTTTAAACATTGAGTAGTGGTTTTGCGGATTTATCGTGAATGACAATGATAATAATTGAAAGAATTAATTACAATTTACTTTTTAATTATACATTCTGAATTCATTTAATATGTTTTGCTGTATAATTCGAATTTCAAAACTAGGTTAACCATAATTCTCTGCCGTGAAAAAAGTATTGGAGCATACAATGCCCTAAAGACAAATTCTCGACTATCATTCAGTATTCTATCAAAACAAAAATAGTTTCATTGGTGTACTATGCTGTTCAAAGGCCGGTTAAGAGACTTAGGAACCTTAAGAAAACTTGACAGATAACTGCCAAGTGCGCAGGTCTTTTCACGACGGTTTAATTTTCGAAATAGTTAAGATGCAATATAGAAATCCTGGTTAAAACTCTCTACTTTTTTGGTACCTAGAGCCAACTAGGTCCCGTAGCTTAGTCGGACTACTCTATCTGAGTTAGATTCCTGACTTGAACAAATATTTCTGTCAGCAGCCGACAAACTAGCAGACGGTCCACCTGTTGGTAACTGATAACAGTTGCCATTTCACGCCCGAGGCACCAAGGGTATCACCATAGGGTTGGTATCTTATATAGAAACGGAAAATCTAAGTCAGACGAACATTTCTTTCTATAATTATGTGTAAATTATGTGTCTATATCACTTCTAACGCAAGGAATCGTAGTACAGAGTTGTGAGAATCTAGTTCCCACCCTAACCACCCGCAACCCCGACAGTCCCCTTTTAATCGCCTCTTAATACTGGCAGGGGATACCGTAGCCCGTATTCTGGTCCTGAACTGCAGGGACACAGCGGCTGGGCGCGTTATGTACGTTATGTAGCCTGCCACGGCACTGTTTTAGTACCTAACCTAACAAATTTACATTACATTAAGATAGTACAAATAGAAAATTTCCACTCTGTTCATATTAATAGGCACATTTATTAATAGACAATGGCTCATTTAATATCACGCCCTGCGTGTCCTGACACGTGCACGCAGGAAGACCTTACGGCAGCTACAAGCAGTGCTGTTAATGTTGCTACACTTTGGGCTGCGACGGCTTAGTGTCTGCCGTCGATACGCTACGAAGAAGAATAGGCACAAGTGTGCGTCATGGCTGCCGAGGGTGTATCCCTAGGTAGGAACCTCTTCCGTATCATTTGCAACCTTCTCCACGATTCCTAAGAAAAATCCAATAAATAAATTATTATAATTACACTTGCCTGGATTTGAATTTTACATTTATATACACGAATGGCTTCCCACACAGAACACCGCGGAAATTACTCGTAGTTATGAATTTATTAATTGCGTTTAATTAAGCACAATTATTTCGAGTCACTTAACTGAAAATTTAATTTGAACACGAGTAAGTTCTTTCTGCGGTACTCAGATTAGATCGATGTTAGCGTATCGTGAATGTTTTCAATTACTTAAACGTATGTAGATGTATGGCCATACCGCCGTCACTTGGCTGAATAATTTATAATAATAAAGGTGAGTGAAGAATAGCACTTACAGTTTGACAGGTTATGTCAGCAGTAACTTATCGATCTAATTAACCAAACCGGGTAAGGTCCATAAACATAATATACTTTACGCTAATATATTAAGTTGTCTTGCCTTGAAAGTCTGTGGGCTGTGGTTATGGTTCAATAAAGTTGTTAAGCCTATTTGACAGCAGCAATAAGAACATCCTCGGCATGGGTAAGATACATTCCTCAATGGTGTAATAAACGATAGGTATTCGCAATAACGAAGAGAAACCTGTGCTTTTGAAGCTGATTATTAACTGGCTAGCCGCTAACGCGTGGTGAATTATGGTGGTCATCTGGTGTTACAGTTAGCTTGGATTTTTATGCTAAAGAATCACATCACTAGCTAGCAACCTTTCTCCATTTATTTATCAGCACTTGATCGTATACTGCTCATGGGGCTAATAGCATAGTTTAAGCTGACGACTGCTCATCTGCCGCATAGTCACAATCCTGCACCAAGTTGGACATCACTTACTTTTTTCTTGCAGTTTGATTAACTGTTATCATCACAGATATATGTATAACACAGTTGAGTATTATATGAACGTAACAGAAGACTAAGACAAAACTAGCGGCTATATAACTTCTAAAAACGTCAACAAATAGTTGTTAATCTCAGAGAACATAATTGCAAAGCAAATGGAAAATTACTTGCATTAAAATAAATTATTACAACAACTAGAAAACATTTTAATACGTTTCATAATCTTGGCACATCTCTTCCTTATAGCGCGGAATAGTCTTGCCAACTTTACGTGTACGTATCCGACAAGGAAGTTTAAGCCGTATTCGTATGGTGTTAAAGGTATCGCAGGGTGAAATGTGACGTTTGCACGTGTTAGGATACGTAGGGAACGTGACAAGCTATGCCAGTTTACGCGGGAAACATATTTTATTAAAATTTTCCATCTCCACGGCTGTGCTTAAACGGTATCACAGACTATATACATTGTCATTTTAGAAGGGATAAACGTAATATTAAATTATTTATATTAGATATATCATAACTTTATATTAGCTTCATTTTTATGTATATGATGGCTATATTGTTTGATGACATTGGATACTTACATTAATAACACACAGGTATTATAGTTGTCTTTATTTATTTATTGGAATTAGTTTGTTATTCAAATTATCATTATTTTAATTTTAATTTTTTTTTGTTAATTCAAGTATGGAAATTTCGTGCCATACTTTTAAAACTATCACACTCAGATAGAGAGACAAAGAATTTGTTTCATACTATAAAGTTCCATGTCCACCTGAGATAATGTACCTTTCAAATGATATGATTTTGTTTCAAATAGATGCCTTGGTTCCGAAGATTACCCTCTGCATATATACAAACTCACAAAATTCTCACTCTCTGTTTAGTATATTAGTATAGATTGTAAACATACAAGTAATGTAAACGCCAACATAGATGGCGCTAGTATGCACTTATAAATTCGACGCTCAGTTCATATTGCTTTTTTTCAACATGACACATTGAGGCTGCATCGTATACTTAAATTGTCTGTTGTAGGTAATTAGTAATTGTCTGATCTAATCAGATATATCTTAATCGAATCAAAACTTGTAATATGACCAATAAATCGAAGAACATCGCAGTCAATATATATACTCTATAGATGGCGGAACATTATGTCTTGGCGTGCACCTACTATGTTGGATTATCGATTTTAAAATGTCGAGTCGCATTTGACTATATTTTTTCGATAATAATTTTGAATGTGTGACACTACTGTCAGATGTAAAAATAGCTTTCCTAAGAAACCGCAGTATACACAATCTAGTAACAGGTGAATATGAATTTAATTTTTTAAATTGGAAGTAACATTGACAAAATTTTCAAACCTTGAAACTAACACGCCTTAAAATCAAGAGGCACTGGTTACTGGTTATATGGGAGTCCTACCCACTCAAATCTTATGAGCAATCATCCAGCGTAAATTGGGAAACTCCAAAATTTCCTATAAATGCACCGGTACAGTTTGTAGCAGTTCTACGAGCATCTTTCATCTTTGACCGGCAACAGCGGCAGAGGAGTTAATGAGTCCGCTTTGTTACAAGCCGACATCTTGCAGCGTTTGATACTTATGGCTTCGCTTCCCCTCGGTTAGGTAGCTCCCGAAATTGAAATAAATACTCTTTACTATATTAATATGATTATATTTACGAATCATGTCTGAAGTAGAGGCACTCAATAATAAGTATAAGCATTCACAGACGTCTTGTGATGATCGTAAGCGATCGCCAGAGTCAAGTAGGCACGTGATCGGGTGTTATATAGGCTTCTAGAGTGACAACTGATGTCAAAGAATCTCATGACTGGTTCTATGCTTCAGAGAGAATATTACGCCATATCTGCGCCCGTTCTAATTGTTTTCCTTATAAGGCATTCGATAAGCCATGTTAGACACCTTGAGATGACATAAAAAAATTCGTAGCAGTTGTCTTGGTAGATAATTCCCCATCATATAATAGGGAACGACGATGGATAGAATTTAATTTGATTTTTCTGATACAAACTGCAACGCCTCTAGAGTTTAGAGACTCTAGACTCTACAAGTTATTCCTATTCTGAGTCACCACGGTTAAGACTAAAAAGATTGTCTCGTTGCCGCAGGACTTGGCAATTAACATTTAAGAGAGGTTTTTTTATTAAAATCTCCATCTTCAACTTTAAAGTGTCTTATTAAAATCTTTATTGCAAATTGACTGCAGATAAGAACAGTTTTAAAAATGTAGTGCTATTTTAAGTACATTATATATTGTAGTTTTATGTAAAGGACATTTTGTTATCTATAATTAAGTCAATTAATTTACTATACACGAATGTGAATTACAGTTAATTTACTTTCGAAAATGATTTGATGCAAATCGTTAAAGGAGTAGACGGGCCATGTGCTTTGTAAGAGGCCACTACAGTTCAGAGGACATTAATAATAAAAAAAATAGTCAAACGTTTACACACTCACACCCCCGCATTAAGCTCCCTGTGTTGCGGGTGGCATGGACATACACATATATGACGTCACAAACACCCATGACCCGAGAACAAATATGTATCTGTCACGTAAATGTCTGCCCCGGCCGGGAATCGAACTCGGAACTCCTTCTCTCGGCAGACACGGTCACTACCCAGATATATCATTGAAGTCTTATCGGTCATAAAATGGTCTTTTGCTGTACTTCTCAGTTGCAGGTATTAAATCTATATATCCTAACATTACAGAATAGTGTAATTTGCGCATGTGTGTATATACATTTTTTAAATTTGAAACGAAACTGATGGCTCGTTAAAGAGAAAAAAAAATTATACTTGTCGGTATTGATGAAACTGACACATTTTAAGTTAAAAGCCTGCGTGAGTAAATTCTGATGATAAAAAGTAATTAAAAACTGTATAATTATTCAAATAAAGGACGGTTGGAGATGAGTTTGTTAATAACAAAGACTACTGCTCTTTCTGAGCTTTCTGTAATTGATTTTAGAATATGTTACCTATGGGAGTGTCTTGTCTATCTACATATATTGACAATCATTAGGTTTGAAACTACCATCGAATGAAAAAATAATTACCGTGAATTATTTTAAAATATGAAAACACTAACATAGAATTTTTTCACAAAATCTTAGTAATACCCTTAACTTATTGACGCGAGCCCTTGAAGTGTAGTGAACTGAATAACTACTTTCTTTTCAATTCCTAGCGGACAACACATTAGTTATATTTTTTCTTACTCATGTCCACGGGCGACGGTGACAACTCACCATCAGGTGGCCGGTCTGCTCGTTTGTCGGCTATTAACACAAAAAAAAAAGTGAACAAGAGAACAAATTCACAAACCGCGATTATCCTTTTAGTGTTCAAATATTAGGGGTACAAAGATATATTCTTCATTGTAGGCTTTAGAGATAATCTTCGCTAGATTAAACTTCTGTTGTTTTTGAGAATTATTCGTTTGTAACAGAATAATGACTGTGAATTTAATTTAATCTATTTCATATCGGTTGTCTGGAAACAACCGCTGTATTTATTGAGTATGATAAAATCTCCTTTTCTTTCTGATAGTAAGTAGTTGTTGTGTGTATATATTATGTATGTTAGTATAGCCGAAAAACTGAGCAGACAAGCTGAATCACCCGCGCCCATGGACATCAGCAGGCCAAAGGTATCACAGATGCTTTGTCGGCCAGGAAATGAGAAGAAGGTAACAGGAAATAACTAGCTATCAAGCGAAGTCATATTAAAAATAATTTGCTGATGACCCTCAAAGAAAAAGGGATGAGCAAGTAAAGACGCTTACGGCCAGCCACAAATATCGTCTGAATTAAACTAAGCGGTATGGAACCCGGAAATTTTATGTTAGTTGTATAATTATATAACCTGCCTAATACTAAACTTAAAATTCAGTGATGAAAAATTATATTAAACTAAAATAATAAGTCGAAATAAAAGTAAGCAAGTGACGAGGCCCCCGCGGTGCAGTGCCAAAGATGTTGGTAGTATTTGTTCGCGGTATAGAAATGGTCATACGTTGAGCAAGGGAGCTTCGAGCTCTGGGGTCGCGTGTTTTCTCTCTCAGCTTTTCTATCCCGAGAGTCCCGCCTCGTAAAAGAGGATCGCCTCCCTTTGAAAAAATATCCAGGATCGAGACTGATGTTAAATTGATTTACTAAATTGCTATTATTAGAAAAATATATTTTATAAAATAAATTATAGTTAAAAAAAAACTTGCATTAATAGGAAACTGAACTAAGAACTAGAAAATATTTTGTGGGTATAAACAGTTTGTGTTACAGCAATAGAAAGTTCAATAATCAATTATGACTAATTAATGTGGAATAAGATTGATTATTTCAATTAAATAATTAACGAAATTGGTCAAACTAATATAAGCGTGTTACAAATATGGGTTTTCTTCCCTTTCCTAAAAAATATTTTCTAATTTCAAATTTTATTTTTCGGAAATAATCCAACAATGCGCTTGAATTACTGAACGTTCACTGTGCAGACATGTCCCTAGCTCCAGGTATACTGGTACTTAGAAATGTTATCGAGGGTTCTATTAAATAGTTCTTCGCGTTTTCTGTTCGCCTGGTAGTTCTGCACGTGAATTTGCACTTTAAACCAAATTTTGTGAAAAAACAACATTCACGCAAATGTGATCAATTTAATTGATCATTTGATTAAGTATGTGTTCATAGTGTAGTACCCAGTGAATGCCGATCAATCATTCATGATCATTACAACCCATGACTATTCCACTGCTGCTCGAAGCTATAGTTTGCCATGCTGGCCAAAAGCGAATTAAAAGTCTTCACGCGCCTTTGAGAATATTATGGAGAACTCTCGGGTATACAGGGTTCTTCTTGATGTTTTCCTTCATCGAAACAAGAGGTGATTAAATTGCAATAATTAAATTAGAGATACATCCAGGATTCGAACTCGAGGCTCCCGTACGCCAGACCGACGTTTCACCTACAAGGCTTCTACTGCTCCTGTTATTATGACAGTTTTTACAACACAATATCGATATTTCAATTCTATTGACGATGAACGCACCTTTAAGCTTGGTTTAAGTGTAGGTGGACTGAAAGTATTATAATTCGATTTATGGACGAAGGCGAAATCCTTCTGAATAACAAGTTAAATAAGTTTTTAAGCCTTGGTTGTTTGTCGCATCTGCGACACGTGACACATAACACAAGGAATCCTAGTGGCGGAGTGTGTGAGTGAATCAGAAGGAGTGACGCGTTTGTTTATTTATTATCCGATTTTCGCTTAGTAGTCGGATAGTTACCAATTGTCGGTTTTAATTCATTTTACAAAAACGGTCGAATTTTCCTTTAAATCGAATCATGAATTGGAAGGTGTGATTTTCGTCATAATGCCAAAAGATGTTTACTTAATTCAGAACGGACAGAGTCGTTTACATTAAAAAATGTGTACAATATTATTAAGTCGTACATCACCGGATACTATAGTTCGATCGTCATATTTGTTACATTCAGAATTAGCCATGTTATCTATTATAAATTAGCAAAGAGCCCTCACTTCGGTACAGAACAACTACGCCTTTCGATTAGAAAGTACCTGCCTTGTTTTAGAACTGGGTTTTTTCGTTCTGTGAATTAATATACGGATATTAATTTATAAACTTTTTATTGATAAACGGATTGAAATTAAACGAATTTTGAATATAAAGTGATGCTAACTGCAATTCATTAGTGAAAGCCGCAACGAAATAGTTTAGGTCCGCCAAACAGACACAATTTCTCACAAGTATTATTTTGAGTACTATAACTTCCATTGCGTTAATAAAGGCATCTAATAATAGTTTTCCTCACATATCCTTCATGTACTTACATAAAGCGATTACTTATAATTCTATTATATATGTAGATTGAATAAAATATCAGCAATGTAATTTATACTTTAACATACAAATATATTTACTGCAGTTAAAATTCATCGCGCTCGTATCAAAACAATAAAACAGATTCTTAACATGTGGACTATTATTTATATTTGGTACAATATAATTTATTGTAATACATTAAATTTTTTGCGCATCGTCTCGCCAGTGACAGTATTATGAGGGAAAAAGTGCCGAGTGAAATATATTACTGTTCCACGGACTGGTTCCAGCACCAGCTAGGACCGATTAGTGAACTGTACTGTACGATAATATATACGATTTTATTTTTAATATAATACCTTATTCCTTGAAATACACATAAATAAAACACACAGTGATTGAAACGAAGACATACAGAGATTAATTATTTGTTTCTCCTTATTAAGTAACTAATTCTATATTATATATTATTATAATAGAATTTTATAATATTTTTTATAATAGTTTTTTATAATATAATATTTTTTTATAATAATTTTATAATAGAAATTTGTTGTTACAAAATTAGTTTTAGATGAAGGAAAATATCATGAGGATAATTATATACCTGAGATTCCTCATTAATGTTGTCAAAGGTACGTAAAGTCTGTCAAACCTGGAGTCTGCACTGAGATAATTATGGGTTGTAATTATGACTGTATGATGGTCATTTATTCGTCAAAGATGAATAAAATATTCATAGATATTTATAGTGGGGGGAATATTCGTGTGGAAGTGACATACAAGGTTGTACACATTTCTGACGTACAATAATGTGTAAAATAAGTAAATAAGAAGTAACCAACGACATGTAATAAACTATATTTCGTTTTCCATTTAATTCCATTCCATAATATATAGATTTATGTACTAATATAATAATCAATACGAACACGTGCTTTGCTTTGAAATGGAGTATCATCAGGGTAAATTGATTTTACAATAGCTAGTCATTATTTGTAAACTGTCTCCAAGCAAATTGTCTTCAATAGACCCAGAAATGGACGGAGATTAAACATATGACTAATGTAGTGTGCATTTAATTGATGTCCTCGTAAAAGTAGAAAAAATTTATATTTTTAAATTATTGTGACAATAACAAGTACTATTCAAATTTATTTCTCGTTTTTTGGAATATGTCATTAGCCTTAACGTTATAGTTTCGTTCTATTCGCTTCTCCCTATTGGTAGAACAAGTACCTTACCAAACAAATAATAGCGAATAAAATGTGTTGCTCTCTTAGTACCGTTCTGTTACTTTGTATTAATAAAATAAGGTATATAATATGCTTTTATTAATTTTGTAAGTTATTTCATGCCCCTGTCAGATATTATTCTCATTTTGCCGGTGACGTGGCAGCGACAGCTCTTAATGTTGCGTCTATGGATAAAGGTGATCCGCTGTTTAAGTGAGCTGTTAGCTATTGGAATAAAAATATTTTTGACTTTTTCAAATTTGCTTCTAAAAGAAGAAAGGCTTTTGAAAAAAAGGCTTTCATCGTTCGTCATTACCTATATCGTTTCACTGCTGAGCATGGGTGTGCTCTTGCAATAAGTGAGATTAAAGCAACGCTGTGGGTTGGCAGACTGAGATAATTATATATATCAGTATATGTCAAACACAAAACGAGAAACATAAAGATATGTTTATTTATCATATCATAATTTTAAAAACATGTAATGAATATCTTATAAATATCTATTTTATTCATTTTCTAATCAGATAACATAGATCATTGTCATCAAACATTAGTTAAGTACGTAAGTGATTATTCCACAATCTAACCGCCTGCATGTGTATATAAGCTGGACTTATGTGAAGAAAACTTAGGTGAACTAACTTAGTCTTCAGATACGACCTGCAGATTACACGTGGAAGATGAGCTAAGGTAAATCGATTTCGAAGGCACATGGGGGAAAAAGCGCTAAGCATCATCTAAAATAGAAGACGTAAATGTGGTATTATGTCATAATAAAGAGACAAGGGCGCATGCTGTCATCAATGACAGTTGTCAGTTGCTGTCATTCGTGAGCAGTGTCAGTGTACGCGCCGAAGTAATTCCTTTGTTTAAATTATCTGCTTAACGATATGTCACCTTGTGACAATTAACGTCACAATACGGGTCGAGTGTTCCCGCGAAATCGAATTGGGCGGCACTAGAGATGCTTTATAAATTATCAATTTGTAATAAATCATTTGGAAATTTAAAGAGGGAGTGCCGTTCAAAATTGCTAGCCTACCACTTCTCTCATCGTACATCGCTCGCTGTCTGTCTGAACGTCTTCAGTATTGAATCTTTCATGGCGATAGTTAGTCTGCTCAATTCCCTGATTAACACCTGATCCAATAAAGCTACCCTTTTTAATTAAAAATGGGGCGCAAACGAAATTTTCATCGGTACATTCCGAAACACTGCCTCTCGTGGAAAATGACGTAAGCATGGAATTTGAATTAAATGTGCAGCTAGTAAACAATGTTTTGTGTACAGAGTAGAGTTTCTATAGAGATCATATGTCGTTTTTTATATACATTTGTGATGTACAATCGTGCCTGTTTGGTTACGTTTTAAGTGATGTGATGTGTGAAGAAATGTGATGATGATGACAACGATATTTTATTCATTGCCATACTCATTCTAGACATTGGAACCATTCAACTGTTTTGATGAAAGCATAATTTTTCCTGAATATGTTCGAATAAAGCTATAATTCAATTTGGAATCGTCTAAAACATTACAAGATTGAGTAAATATAGTTATCTACGCTAAAATAGAAAATAGTACATTCACTGGAGATAGGTGGTAGATAGGCTTTATTAGACAAAACAGATTAGCGTCGATGTATATAAATATGAAGTACTCGTATCTTAATAAGCCATGTGAGGTAAAGTAAAACAAAAGTATTCTCTGTCATTATATTAGTCTATCTGTTCACTTCAATACAGTTTTGTATTGGTAGAACTATTCCGAACTGGCGGACATGGTATTCGCAGTGATGTTGACTGATTTCGAAATATTTTAATTGAAACAAAAAATATGTTTTCATTCGAATATATCCATTAAAGATAAAATTTCATGTTTATTGAAGTGATACTTCTCTAGTACCTTTCTGATTTGAAACTCGATCGAAAAGAATAACATAGAATATGTAAATATTACACATTTCACTTACGCGGTCTCCTCTTTGTGTGAAGCTTGGTAGCATTCTCAATCTTATCCATTCAGTATATCGTACGTATATATGCTTGTGTGCTTCTGTATTTTGCAGAGTCGAAAAGAGAGAGAAGGCATCGTATAGGGAGTATATTACTGTTTCATACTTGCGTTAATCCGAGAGTACGAGTATATATATGCACCTGTGTATTAAGAGGCTTAGTCCGAAGGTGTCTTAGTCAGCGTAATTAATTATTCACATGTACTATTAATGTGAATATTTTTATCATTTTAATAAAAAAACCATTTCTAGCAGGCCGAAACCTAATTTCGAATATCAATTATCCGACTCCTGGTACTCTTAATTCATGTTTACCTGTGTATAGTAACAACGTGTATAGCAAAGGAATAAATTATTATAATTGTATCATTCTCTCGGAATATAGTTTCCTAGTTGCCAAGTGTGAACTGTGCGCCAAAATGACATGAATAGTTAACATTATCATATAAATATGAATTTCGACAGCACTTGAGAACAGTTTTGGGACTTTGCTGCCTGGGTACCATCTTGCTTCCAGAAACGATTATTCTGGCTGTTGTAACGACGATGTGGTCAAACCTGTTCCTTGTAAATTTAGTATAATTTTTTTGACGCTTTATAATGATGGTAAGATATAATTCCTGTCTGGATAACCTCCCAATTACACTAATTGAAATATAATTTCATATAATGAGGTTACAGCTATAATGCTACTTGCATTATAAGGGATGTTAATGGTTTCTTACATGGTTGCCAATACTTCATTGATCATTTTACTGTCACACCGCCCACCTGAAATTGAACTTATCATTCGTATGCACCGCTTAAACCAACATTCTTACAAAACTCGGTAGGTTTAAACTCCTTGCTGTACGGTAGATATAATAGTTGAATAATCTTTTATTATATTCATAACGTCCCTTATAATCCGTCCGCTTGACCCAAGTGCAATTGATCGACTGAGTTAAGTAATTGCAAACGGAGGGTACTTGTGTGGGAGACTATTGAAGTGGTAATTTCTTGAATGCTTCCGAGGTTTACGGGACACGTTGAGTCATCCGTTCTTGTTAGCTCAGTAGTACACTACCTGCCGGGCGACAGGTCTCGAATTTGATGTCCAGGATAAATATTTCTGTGACAGACAATGTTTGCGCGCATGCCATAGGTATTTTTCATGTTTTATTTGTGTATAATCGTGCTATCCGCAACACAGGGAATCCCAGTACAATGACATGAGTGTAAGAGCATTAATATGACAGGAAAGCGTTATGAAGGAAACGATATACCGCGACGATTTTTGGACAGATCGACTGGATAGTATTGTTATTTTTAAAGTAGATTGGCTTGATACTTAAGTAATATAATCTTTATAAGCTACATAATTCTAAGGCTCTTACAAAGTTTATTAAAATATATTATTAATGTTTATTTAGGAAATGAGTACAAATTATGTTTACGTGAATTAACAAACCTGTGTCAAGCTTCTTGGATCAACGGTTCCATGTCACAAGCTTGATCGCCAGTGTCGAGAGAGTAACGATGTGTGTATTTAAACATTTATTATTGAAAACCATTTATAACCTCCATAATTCCGTACTGATATAGCGCGACGTTCACCGTAATCTTTGATTACGAGGGTAGATCCGCGATCAGTGTGGAATTACTAATGGGTCGAATTCATTACTTTTTTCAGTCAGATTTAAGTTTTTTATGATTGTTTTGTATGTATTTTATCACATATCTTCGCAGTTTGTGACTTAGATTGACGTGTATTTTATTATTTTATAGAAAATCTGGACCTAAGGGCTTATTACACACAAATTTGAGCCAGATACTCGTATTCAATCCTAATGCGAGTGAAATAAGCTCGGAGTTAGGGTTGGAATAATAGGTTTATTTACGTAGATCTAAGCAATATAAAGGATTTTTCTCTATCAGTCCAAGATAATCTTGCCACCATCATGCCAGCCCTCTTGATCGTGATACACCTTACAGAACAACTGACAGAGCTAAAGTGTTAGGGTCCTAAAAGGTATCCTCATTTTTTTTTTATGGTAATAGCCGACGATGATGGTAAGTGGTCATCGTCGCCCATAGACATCAGCAAGACTAAAGGTATCACTGATGCGTTGTCGGCCAGGAAAT
>DWPT01001374.1:0-18916 GCA_018251895.1 Agathymus mariae mariae
GAATTGGGAGCCACTTGAGATCTTTGCGAAATTGAGAGACATGGTCAAACTTACGCATACCGAAAACAAAATGAATACAAAGGTTTTGCACGCGCTCTAGTTTGTTTAATTGCTCCTCTGTGACATCCAGGTAGCAGGCGTCAGCATAGTCTATAAGGAGCTGAATTTAAGTCTGGGCAAGGGAAATTTTAGTTTTCAGGGGCAAAAAACACTGCAGGTATCTCAGAGAATTAAATGAATAGTGTACCCTGCGACTAACCTCACTAATCTGGGCATTCCATGAGAGATTAGAGTCTATAATAATACCTATATCAGTGAAAGGTATAGTGATCCCCCCCAAGCTTACTGACGACAATTGCGACAAATGAAGTAAACTGCGATAGTGTCTGCTGCCAACTATTACTGCTTGCGATTTGCTTGCATTAATGTTGAGACCAAACGATTTAGCCCAACTATCAATGCGGCTTAAGTCGAGATAGCTGAGACAAGCTTTCCGATGGCTCGAGATCGCGACTCATTATGAGGTTGACTACTAAAAATTCCTTCAATCCATACTGGAGCGGCTTACTAGCGATCACTGAACAACAGTGGGCTCGAATTCAAGTTAAATAACAGAGCTCGATAAGTGTACTTGTTCCCGTGCGTTTATAAACACGAGTCAAAACAAGACATCGGCGCGAGTATCTCGGTGCGCGTAAAAGTGGGTGCTAACACAATTGTTCCGGAACCGCTTATATCCGTAGCGTTAAATGGTTGTGTGGTGACCATCGTGATTTACATGTACGAAATCGGGAGGATATTCCTGTCTTTTTTGTATTTTATCAATGACACATTCGTTAATAATAAGGAGTTGTATAATATTGCAACGTTACATTTTAAATATAAATAATTTGGTTATGTCTTCATATCGCCTTCACAAGGTTGAGCATTCTTTTATGAGGTATGGTATTCGTTTTTACGATAGGATTCTAAAGTTGATATGTGATTTACCTATTGGAACTTTTAATTGACATAGTTCAAACGTACTATGTAATACTATTGATTTAAAAGATATGCTGAGCGGTTTTATTTGCTGTTTGTTCTCCTCAATAGTAATGCAATGTGAGTGTGAAAACGTTTATTTAAAAGTTTACGTTTTATCTATTCGTCACGTTAATGGAATAAAAAAAATAACGCGCATATACATATATACAAAATTCACTTTTTTATTAATAAATTCCATCAATATTGAATCTTGTCGGATGTGTCTTGTGTTCAAGTGGGTTCAGAACTTTACTCTGCTAATCTAAAGTAGCAAGTTGAAAAGCCTCAGATAACTTTTGCTTTGATAGTCAAGCCGTTACAGTGACCCGAAAAAGACAAACTTACAACTGACAAAACATACTAAAATCATTCATTTCGTGAGGCTACTAGGTAAAAAACCAGTTCAGGTTATTTGTTTTTAAATTTAAATCAGTTGTCCCCGTACAGTCAGTAACGCGTGGTCACCGCTCGATTCCCATGTGCGGCGCAGCGTCCAACAAAGCCGCTAACTCGTCGCTCGCCGCTATCAATCCACCGCTGCAGGTTCACGGGTCTCATCTCGACGTGCTAATTTAGAAACTCGCCGACTTTCGCTGCGTTTTGTTTGCGCGATCATTATCAGTCGCCAGTCACCGCTGATACTGTATAGTTGTGCGGCGACGGGTGACGTGTGTGAACAGCCACTAATGCACACACGGTTATGAACTGAACTGTTTAATATGATGCATTTTCAAAATTTGTGTATTACGGGTAATTTTGTTGAGTCATTTGTACGCTGCCTTTTATACATGTGTCAAATCAAATAGTAATAAAATGTAGTACACAGTGATAAGATAATTTATGTGCGTGGTTTGCTGGTATTTGCTTTCTAATGTGAATCGCGTTTTTATTAAGAATGTCGCTTATTTATTGCCCAGTAAAACGTGAGTGGTGTCTTTGGACTCGGTCATCCTGGACCATCAGAGGGCTGTCTACTCGTTATTCGACTACTACTATACGAAATCTTTTCAACGCTAACACACCTTATTGTTTCTTATACAATATTTTCCCACTTTTCTCTCCCTCCACTCCCAAATAACAAAGTAGTTAAGTCAGGTGGGGCGGACGTTTCTGCCCTCATTTTATTCCGTGCATGCCACCACACGTCCCGTGCGGTAACGCAGTCGCAACTCGCGAACGTACTTTGTATAGATTTCGGTGCTAACTGCACCTAATGGCGGACCATTGTGGAATATTAGCATAGCGCTTAATGCTAACGTTGACCGTGGGCGTGCGGCCACATGTTGATTTCCGATTTCATGTGACAGAATAATTTGAAACAGAGTATTCTAAAATGAAAGCTATACTTAAGTAAATTCTTATCGTACTCCTCTCTACAATAAATAATGAAAAATGTAATTTTAATGCTCAAATTATATAAACTGTTAATACACCCAGTATATCATGTTTATAAAAATACTAAAAATATAACAAGTATGCATGCGTATTCAATATTATTTGGTAAAATTTATTTGCCGATACAAACCAAAAGTATAATATATAATCAAAGACCGCGCAACAACATCATTGGAACGTATTGGAATGCAGCTGCCATTATAGTTAATAATAACTAAATACCAATTTATAATATTATAAAGCTTCATATAAAATGAGACAAATGTAAATTTGAAAAGTTAATTACAATTTTTTCTGTTGTATTACAGTTACGATACTGTTATTCATGTACACTAAACACTGGCCCACAAAAGGTTTAAAACACCGGTACAAAAAACCTATATTACTAACCGTTAATACGCAAAAGAAGTGAGCTACACCAGCAATATGAATATTTTGTTTCGATTATATGTTCCAGTCATATGTATTTTTTGCTGAACAATAAATAAAAACTGACTATTAACTTAAAACTAAAGTGAGTGAGCAAATTAAGTTACTTAAAAAGAAGATTAGCTGTCGACAGATGGATGCCTTCTAATATGCTTCGTACAGTGTAATCCATTATAATCCGGTTGGTTACCTTTACACACTTTATAAACTCAGACATTTACTTAAAACTTTTTGGAAACCGTAAATCACTCAACCCTTGTCACAGATTAAAAAAGATTACTTAAAACATTTTGTTTTTAGAATTTTAAGCATATGTCCTTACCGCTTGTATATTATTACGATGAGCGTTACCTAGGAAGAAAATATATAAATTTACATAAAATTGTTCTGATTCAATCATTTTTAAAACACATGGATCCCAAAACTGTGTTATTCTTACTAATGATTAAAATACCGTACTTATAGTATATGTAAATTAAATTAAATGTACGTTAAATAGCATATCTTCCGCTTCAATAAACAAAGATATCTGTCCGAATGGTGACGAAGATCTATTGCTTACCAAAGATAAGTTTATCCAAAATAGAAACGGGCCAGTTACCTAGATGATTTATTGGTGCCCAACATTAAAAAAGCAATTGTTCATATCGCACTTCACGCACATATTTTACAGTAACGTTTTAAGTCTGAATGCAGTATTCAATTGCAAATAGAGTTATTAATAAGAATACTGACTAATAAACCACTGAAGTAAAAAAAAATTATAGATAATATTTTAATGTGTCAATAAATAAAAAAAAAGCAGCCACTGTTTATTTGTGCAGTGCACGGTGTCCCAACCACGTTGAGTTCAATCCTACATGCCAGGGTAATTCAAACTGCTGTTTAAACTCTAAACACCCTAGCTATGCACGGCTGTACCCGTACTCATGATACAACTCCTCACTTCCTTCTAGAATCAACCGTTCTAACGTGTTTCGGTTGCGTTATCGGAGAGCCGGTTCACTAGCTGGTTCCCGAAACCCTTCTTGCCCGAGAAAATATACTTGATGCCCTTCTTGTTACTGACGTTTTTAGAGGATTGTGACCACACCGTCATGCGACCAATCTCCCCAATTGTCTGCATTGACAAAGAAGTAACGAATTTTGCCTGAGTCATGTTAACGTTTTAAATTTCGCATCAACACACACCAAAAATACTAATTTTACTTACAATACGATATTATTATTGTTATTTGGACAATCGCTGGCTTTATTTATTGTAGATGCATTATTTTTCACCTTAATGTCTTTCGTTATCTGAGAGCCATTCAACTCGATCAATAAACTAATTTTATCACTTTCTATTGCAGGTATGTCGAGTTCAAACAAAAGTTTTATTTGCCGATCCAACGGTGAGATTAAGAACATAATACGAGTAAAAGATAGTGTTCTAGAACAACTTTAAATGTATCGAAAAACTGTTATTAGCCTCGCGATTCCTAATAGGGATGGGCGGCTCTTTTTACATCGAACCTAATTCTGAAACGTGATAAGTACCGATGGTGGCAATAGAAAGTATACTTTACTCGTAATAGATAGAGTTTGGATTTAAGTGATAGAGAAAGTGTGGATAGTTTTATTAGTTCAAGCCAGGGTCACGAGGGTCATCGCGCGCAGTCCATAGAATTATGCCCCAATTGTTTTTCGTTCTCGGTGTTGCGAGTTATTGCTTAAGCCGTTTACGCACTGTCTTCACATTACTTTACAAGGTTTATATCCTATCATTGAAATGTTATTCAGTAAGGATAATCGTTTAACATTTTGAAGCGGAGACTGAGCCAAAACAGCAGCTTTAATAAAATACCTGAAACTCAATAAAATCCAATAATTCTGGAATCCTAGTCGTAATTACCTTCAAGTGTCTATAGGTTATATGGTACCGTGACAAAGGTTACGTAGAAGTTATACAGTTTTTAGGTTAATTTGTAGAACAAAAAAATACGACCCTATAGCTTAGTTGATCTTCTTTCGATCCAGGGAAATTTTATTAATGTTATCGTGCCCCAGCTATTTTATGACCTTATTAAAAATAATTTATTGCAAAAATATGATTTGTAACTATGTAATTCCCAGTACTATAGGACGCCCTCTGTTGTAGTTAACTACACTCTTCAATTTGGTTGTATTGTTTACGTGTGAAGGTTATTCAATAATCAAATCGAACTACTGCATCTTATTGAGTAACATGTAAGAAATAGTTAATATATGACAATAATTTTATAGTAGACACAAGAATACTAAATAATAACTCGGGACGTATCCCGAGCTTCGGCAGTTACATATGCATGCTACATGCGACGATGTGGTTAATTGTTTGTAGAAACAGAAATTATAATAACTGGAAACCAGTGCTGAAAACATTCCAGTTAAATATAAATCATACGCTCCTGCATTAATGCGAATAGTGTACACTCCACCTTATTGATATCGACTTTTTTCACCTTCCGATTGTCTGAATCGAAAATCGATTTTGCTTTACGATCATCGAACGAAGTGTGAAGTGGTATCGACACGTAGCCAGTTCGATTCCCGTTACGTCATCGCATTCTTGGATTCACTGCGAGTTCTATTGCGCAATAAATTCTCCTATTCGTAATTATAAGTTACTGCGAAGGATGGGTAGGTACGTTTAAGTTAACGCAGATTTATTAGTACTCCACGGTAATGCACAAATATATTAAAATAGCAGCTATTGAACCAGCCCTGTAAACGTAAGAGGCCATAAAGATCCCTCTATTATAATCGTCTTCATTTTGCGATTCTAAATCCCTTCGATTCGTTCTATGCTGAGAATAATTACTGTGAAAGCAAACTATTCCACATTGATTGATAGACGATATAACTCACGGCTGTACTTTGGATTATACACTTTTCTATTTTCATGACTAACATTGTTTGTGTGGTAGATACAATACATGTGCTCACTCGCGAAGTATTTTCGGAAAACATCACCGTCACAACGGATGACGATCATCTCTCACAACAAGGACGGTCTAAACCAACAGTCTAATGAGTAGAGATGACAGACTTGACAATATTACAAACTGGCGCTTTCTTTAACACAGTATGAAATTGTTATCGCTAAGTGGCATTCTCTTCCCGACAATCTTGAGGTGCGTTAGTGCGTTATAAGAAATTTATAATATGAAAATTAGGCGTTGAGCAAATTAAAAATATTAATTTGATTAATTAAATTTAAATTAACGTAATTTTAATTATATTTTGTTTTCTGTTAATTTATTTAATTTCACGTAATATGTTTCAGTAATAGTGTTGTTATTTGTGGCTATATAAATAAACGTGTAGGTCGCATACTATAGTCGAGGGTATTGACAAGTCTTGAAAGAGATAAAAAGAGTATCAGTCCCAAAACCCGATCAATCTATCCATCAAATCTTAAAATTATTTTCCAATGAGTAAAAAAATGTACTTGAGTTTAAAATTTAGAATTACCATTGCGATGTCTGTGATGTAACGACGATGATGGTACCGGGAGTACCGGGAGGTTAAATTTATTTATTTACATTGATTCTTATCATAATTATAGATAAGAAACGGGGTGAAAGATTTCATTACTCTCACACATACTTACATATACTTACACGACCACTGTGATAGGTGCCTTAAAATCCTCACATGCTACGGTATAAACAGTACCCAACCAGCTAC
Source organism: Agathymus mariae mariae (assembly GCA_018251895.1). Taxonomy (NCBI): domain Eukaryota; kingdom Metazoa; phylum Arthropoda; class Insecta; order Lepidoptera; family Hesperiidae; genus Agathymus; species Agathymus mariae. The sequence goes on from DWPT01001374.1 coordinate 6,559, forward strand.
TCGGCGTCCGTACTACGCAAACAATAATAACAAAATATGAGAGCAGTTAGGTAGACAATCACACAGTGTTACACCGATACGATCGCGTGACGTACGCGTTTGTTGATTGAGCGGTTTGTAATCGACCCTTAATTACTATTAAATAAACGCCAATTATAATTAAATTAAATTCAAACTATAATCAAGATGTAATTGTTGTAAACGGCTTCAATTGCTTTAAGCCCGCGGCGACTGTAATGTTATATCAGGTGAGTATGACCGATGAGCTTAGCGGCTCCGCAGAACTTTGAACAGTTGTAATTACTATGGAAGTGTTCTAGTTGCCCGTGGTAAAAATAAAACTACCCGGCACATTGAACTGAAATCTGACAGCACAGTTCGAACACTACGTTTTCATGTAATTTAGTTTCCGCACTGATATAAACACAGCACGAGTATTGCCGAGCTCCGAAATCCTTATGTAGGGTCGCTTTCAAACATACCCAGCCGTTGTAATATTAAATGCAATGTCTATTAAACAAAATATAAAAAAAAAACAATCGGTTCTTAATCCTGAGGTATTAAATTAGTTTATGTTATTAACGTATAAAATTAGTTTATGTTGTTAACTAAATACTAATAACTTTGAGCACAACATGAAGTTTGTTACTTAAGATATATTGGTACTTCATCGGTAGTAAGACACTCACTAAGTTTAAGCTCTACCTACATAATAACAAAACACAACCTAATGTTATTTCAAACGAGAGTACCATCGTTTGTACGGTCCGCATATAATATATGAGTTTTAATAACACATTACTAAATGGGCAAACCCTTTTTAATTTCCTCAAATGTTTGCTCTCGGCTTTATTACTTCGTTTTAATTATGTCTATTCAAATTACCGTTAAATTGAATAACGCGGTTCATACATGGTTATTAGTATTGTCGTAGAATACGTATTAAATGGAAGGGAATTTTGAAGTATCTGTGTATGTATGGATTTACAATATTATAAATTTAAAAGAAGCTTACCTCAATAGTATGTGAGTGCGAGACTATTTTTTTAAACATCTATAAGAAACATTTAAGTAAGGAAACAATTCACAAATGCATTAAAGAAGAAAAATAACGATTTGTTTGGGAAACCTGATCATTACGAATGAACCAATAGTAACGCACCGAAAATAATGGTCAATCGGTTGTTATCAAGCGTTTTATTCGTTCATGTTTATCAAACACTTCGAAACTTTCCTGGTGAGCTACTCCCGCCGATCCGATCCTATTACCTTATTCTAACACATGAACGACGTAACAGATTGCCTGACAATATCGCGTTCAAACAGAGAGGGGCTTTGTGTCATGATATATGCCATGTATTAAATGTCAACTTGGTTTATTTGAAATAATGTACATAGAAAACTAGTACATATTAATGATTACGCTTCTAGTTAATTTTTAATCTGTGGTCAAGCAAAACGATTTGTATAAAACAAGTTTAAAAGCGGTTCAGATGCTTGTACGCCATTTGAATAAAGATATCACATCTGAATCGACTGTGTTTTAAATCAATTTTATTATCAATTTCGAAATTATTAAACGAAACTGCCCACAAACTAAATTACTCATACTGAATATTAATATAGTACCTACACAGTATTACTGGTTCATTAAATACTTGTGTTTTAAAAGGAGTGGTGAAAACTAATTTTAACTACGTCGGAAGTCTGTAATCGAATTCATTGTACAATGAAATACATAATATAAATAATGCGTAGTGTGGACAAAACAACAGTCATAATTTTTTTTATTATCTGTTATCTGTCGTACTTTGATATTTATAGTCCCCTGAGAAGATGGTTCAGTGAAACACAAATTTTCACTTATGTACACTTATGAATGGTCGTCGAAGGCATGTTAAAGCCAAACCTAACCATATAACCGATAACTACCCGGAACACCATCTTCCCTAACTCCCCCCAGCAAGGGTTGTATCATTTTAAGACAATAAACCTCCCTCCATCTACTGTCCTTCTCCAATTGTATAAAACAAAAATAGAGTTACTTATTGTGCCTACATAAAAATTACATGAATTCTGGATACATAAAGGTTCAGTCGATCGTCATTCACATCTCCTTGGCCAGTCCGTTGCAAAATCTCTAATATCCACACTTCAACACATTGCGTATTAAGTAATGGACTTCACCAGCTGTACATCACACCGTAATAGTCCACACCAAACACAAACATACGCACTCCAAAATAAGAAATAAAATTACAACATTGGTGTTCATTTGAGATAATTAAGCTATACGGGTAGTGTAATATCAGAGTTGGATGGCGGCGCTTCGGGCATTTTGCACGACTATCGTAGCATCCCTTTCACACTTGTAGTTATTAATGTATGTATCCCATTCCTTCGGACTTTCACGTTGTCATTTTCGCAAATCGACCTTTGATCCTAAATATAGAGATTACATAGGAAATTAATTAGGCTGCATATCTAGACCTGTCTTCATCGAGAGCACTTCTGAGCCGTTCTTTAAATTAGTGTTAAATTAAATTTATGTTATTAAACATGAGAATCTAATCAGAAAATCTATATAAGAAACTAAAAGATCATGTAAAAATTTAAAACGTCAATGTTGTCTTTACACAACATAAGACGATTTCTTTGATGTTTAATTCGCATACTTAAACCCAACAGATCTAATGAAAAATTTAAAATTACATAATGACCAACAGATTTTTTACAGTAACAACAATGATCAAAATCGAACTTCCTCACCTACATCATTGTTAGTCTACTGTAAGTATTCCAATATAATATAGGCACTAGCTTAGTAACATTAGTAACACAAGCGAAGCCAACTTTTCTACTGGCAAATATCCCTTGACTATATCGACGAAATATCAGCTGACTAGTTAAACATCGCGGAATTACTCCATAAAGTGTTGTATTATGAGTAACCGTCATATTTTGCGAGAATTGCATCCATTCCCACGGTCGCACGCCCACGCCCACTTATAACAAGTAACCCTATTCTAGTTCCTGCAGCGAAATTCGATATTATATTCTATGTAATGCTATGAGCATTGGGCAACTTTCGAATATTCTAGATTTCTATATATGTTTGGTATGTACTACGTGTTTGCTCTGTTTATCTGTGTTCGTGTTGGTCTGATCACTGCAACATGCAACATGCATCTGTGTGAAGTATTATTTTTAAATTCAATAAAATAGGTCCGAATCAAACTAAAGTTGAAACAACTTTTTATTACTATTTCAACAAACGAGCACGCGAAGTGCAGTGATCTTATGTGCAACTCACACAAACATGAAATCAACCTCAAAATGAACGTGACTTGGATTTGAAATCGAAGACACTTTGCTATTTTGATGACATCTGTAGAGTAGGAAATATCGGGTAGTTTGTTTTCAAAAGTATTAATATTTGCTTACTCATTCAGCAAAGAAGTTTTTATATGAATTTAATATTTTTTTTTATCTTCAACATAACTACAAAAACTAGTTAGTAACGAATAAATATTACACTTTGTGTATATCCTCGTTTGTCTGCAAAGAATATCAATAATGTAAATACTCAACGGCAGTTCCATCAAATCAAATTGTAATGGATTTGATATCGTACTTCAGACGAGCAAGTCCACGGTAGCTGTTCAGTTGCGAGCGGTGCCCGCCGCGGTGTGCTCGGTTTATATCTCTATAGCTTTTTATCTTGAAATATCATCTGTCCGTACTTCTATAGCTGTTTAGATAACCGACGTTAAGTCTCCGCTGAGTTAAGTCTGAAGTCAGACGGCAAATGCGAAATTAATACGGTGCGATCAATAAACTGTCCATGTGTGTTCTAAGACATATAAGCCTAACTACTTTGTTGTGTGCTTGAGAAATCATCCGACGAAGCCTCTTCCCGTCTCATCTCAGGTTAAAGACCACGATATTAAATGTTCATATCAATAATTCAGGTAACTTGGTTTGAGATGTGGTCGCAACGTTTTTTATCGCATCGCGGTATCTTTATATTTGCCGGGTAAGAAATAAATGCTAATTGCACAGATAACCTAATGAACTTTTAAAGCAAGTCAATATGTCTAGCTTTCTTATCGGCGGGATGACTTTAACATAAATTTTATACTGACTACTACCTAAGATGCAAAAAACTTATCCTGATATGTCAGAAAATTGCCTAGATCTTGACGCTACTGCTTCGACCAATGATGGCGAATTCCGCTATTCGTACAAAGTTAACTTTCAAAGACCACATCGAACATAAGAACACCAAACAGAAGAAACGAAAAGATCCATTCGACTCCCCGATCGCCGTGCTGAAACACAGTTATTTAGTCAACAATTGCATCTAAGTATTTCCAGAAGTCTCAATCACGTTGGTTTAGATTCCCATACACCCACATTAGACGCGGCCCATTACCACACCACGAATCGCTCGGAGCGGCCCGAGCCTTTCCCACCTTTAACCGCCGGAGTCTACGATATTTGTTTGTAGTTTTGGATTGTGTTGGATAGCTCAGTAAAATTCAGCTCAAAGGACCCAGTAAAAATTTAAAATTCATTATGTTTAATTTGGTCAGAACTCCAATACTTTACACATTTATACCTACAAAATGAAATTTATTATTATAGACATTACAAAAGACATCAACGAGATGTTTTTTGATCTAAATAAAACGGAAAAGCATTCTTAGGTGAAGTGAACACCTGAAATACAAATTTTACTACACCTACAGATTTGCTTACAATATTTTGTTCAATACACAACATAAAATAAATATTAATATATAATATACTTGCAAGAAATATGCGAGTAAATATAATTATTATGGAATGACAAAGAGACATCGGATATAATTTAATAATAACTTTATTACTAATAGCTAAAATAAATAAATCCATCTAATTTTGCCGTGAACATTTTCTACGCATTAAACCAGTTGTACACCGAGTAAAAGATTATCCTCTAACGGTAGAACCTATCATGAAAAGTATTCGAGGCATGCATAGAACACTGCTATAAAGATCACATCAGTGCATAAATACTCGATATTATTTTGATCGTTCACCGATCCGACGCGAAGATTGCCGATGTCTACCGATCACTATCATCATATATATTTTTCATTTTAAAAGATGGTGGCCTGGGAGTCGTATAAGTTGAAAACTGCTTTTTACACGTCCTATTTTTGCAATATAATTCTGCATCCATTTCGAAAACAGTTTTGACTAGTACCCTTTCCTAGTTCTAAACTAGTTTCCTTCCATTTCCTGGCCGATTACGTATCAGTGATAACTTTGGCCCTGCTGATGTCCATGCGCGACGGTGACCAACCATCAGGTGGCTCGTCTGCTCGCTTCCTGGCAATAGCCGTTAGGAAAAGTAATTTTATTTTTTTATTAAGAATGAATTGTGGGACAACCTTAACTGTACTCGAAAAAACGGTCGGCAGAAGTTTTCAATTGATCGTTTATCCGACACCTATAATCAATAATTTGACAACCACATAGCCCAGTTGGTACTGACCTTGCCTGCCGAGCGAGGGGTCCTGGGTTCGATTTCCGGCCGGGGCAGACATTTATGTGACAGACAAATGTTTGTTCTCGGGTCACGAATGTTTGTGTTGTCATATTTCGTGTATGTCCATGCCCCGCCGCAACACAGGAAATCCTAGTGCGGGGGTGTGAGTGTGTAAACATTTATTTATTCATAATGATCTCAGAGACATGATTTCATTGGACCCAGCTCCTCACTGTCTTAATTACGCTGCCTCGCCTGCCTGCCTGCTGTCTCGGCTGTCGCGGCAACTAACCTCTGCTCCGAGCCGTTCCAATTAATGGGTCACTGAGACCGTTAGTCTAACCAACTGTTGTGTTACACACACACAATAATATCACCCAACTAGTCATTGAATTTTCAATGGGCGTTCTTTCGAGCGTAATGTTTGATATACGAGTTCCAATTGATAAAACAACTTCGTAAGTTAACGTTTACGTGTTGACAATACCAATACATTACGTAGCGCGTTTTGATTTATAAACATATGTAACATTTGTTAATAGTACGACCGCGACTTGTATCATAACTACGAACTATAGTCCCGACAACATTATGATACTTAAGGGATTCCTTCCATTTTTTAAGTCCAAGCAAACCACCGTTATTCATGACGCACCTTGTTGATGAACAGACGAGGCCATAGCGCAAGGTCCTGTTAGTTGGAGATTACCGGACTCCGTACCAACAAATTAAATCCTGAGGATACTCGTTCATACGTAGGATTCCTTACGTTCTAGAAACAACCGTGACCCGATTTTAAAAGTGTTTCGGTTACAGTATCGGAGGATGAGTGAAATTATCGGGTACTACGGTCTTGCCAGAAAGGCGGTGTCGATGCCTTCGGCGTTAAAGACGTGCAAGGACGGCAGTGCCTACGAACAATTGGATGTAAAAATCTACTACTGACATCAAAGAACACGAGTGTAACCTTAAATTGAAAATCATAACCGGTCAAATCGAGTTACATGAACCATTACCTGATGGACACACTCGAACTTCCAAGAACAAATCGGTTTATTAATATCTATAACGACACTAAACAGCGTCCACGACAAAACAATACAATTCAAGAACAGATGTCCCGCGTTCAAGAAACTTATCGCAGTTATGAGTCTTTAAATAAATAAATCCGAATAAAACATAGGGAATAACTATTAGTACACGATTTCGGAGATGCTATCGCAACGTCCAACTGGGACAAACAAAAACGGAACTGCGATTCCCTGAAACCCTTCAACGGGCAGAACTGGTGGCATAAAACAAAATGAACCTTATCACATAAACAATAAGGTTAGTTTTAGTGGGCTTCACGTTACACCCACCCGCTGGGCGCGTTAGCAGACCAACATGAAAAATAAAATATCATTTTTAAAATAATAAAATCTTAGAGCGGTCACACGGCGTCACATTCGCCCATGTTGTGCCGACTCGGTCAATTGTAAATATTGTTCCAATTGGAACTTTAATCGTCCGTGATACAGCCTACACTGCCGTCCGTTAGGCTCCCGCAACATTGGTAGGGCCGCCTGGAATCGCATAAATTCGAATAAAAACGTCAAAAATGAATTCTCGAGATAGTAATCGCAATGAAGTTAATAATATCGCGATGAAAATCGAAATAAATAAAAATAAACAGTGATGTGTGAGGGCATTAAGAATTAGTGTAGCTGATGCCTTATGGTCCTGTTTTCTGCGAGCTGTTTACGAGATCCTCAATTTAGACGCGGCTGGTTGCCTGCTTTATAAGAAATTATATATCTCGCCTCAATACTATAAAACATGTTTTAAACAGCTAACTTACGTACTTCAGTACTAACCTTTCATCCAATGGTTTACTCATTACCCCCAGTAATCGAATTCGTTCTATACTATCCCAGTAATGGGAAATAATTGAGCTTGCCCAACGCGACTAATAAATACCTTTTTAACTACATTTACTCATTAGTGCGATAAACAGGTCATCAGATATTGAACGTTTTTGTTATTAGACGCCTTCGGATAGAATTTGAATTCCTCCATCAGCGTAATAGGAGAAAAAACAGCGCCAGACGTCTCACCTTCTCGGTTGTGAAGAGACATTTGTATCCTGGTAGTCACTGATGCAAATAATAGATTGTTTATCCACGCTATGCGATGCAATTTTATTTTGATTAAAGAACCCAACACACGTATTAGAATCCCTTGACAAGTGACAAGGATACACACACACTTAGGACACATCGACATCCTAGAGACAACGAACATCTGGCAAAAATGTATCTATCACATAACCAAACAGCTGCAAATAAGTCCGAGGCCTCTCTACAAGAACTACCAACCTTGCTACAGGACCATAAACCATAACAGAATTAGGTTTCCTTACTTTGAATTGGACGGTCGCATAACACGAAACCTATTCTTGTTTAGATGTAACCCTCGTGACGCTTCACTGGAGCGATGGTCGGCAAACCGCGGCTACCTCTAAATGCGACAACACGTTGTAGCCATCATTACACGTACAATCTAACGCAGGGCTGAGATTGGTCCGAACAGTGTTAAAGTTTCGCACGTGACAGCCAGCCGACTGGGACGGATTTAAATGATTAGCTCGCGGCGATTCTGTACAGAATAAAAAGTTTTCTATGTAAACTACTGTAAAACATCCAGACGGACCACACGATTGCAACCATCCCAATAGACTTACTTGACTATGTACGTTTAAAGTAACTTCAAACTAGATGGAACAGATATGTTTGCCTTTCCTGCTCAACTGCTGAACCTATACCTCCACTAGGGGTTATCTCAAAGTACCATTAAGTTCCCCTTCTTCCCCGAACCCGCTATGTTTATCCTCGAATAACTGGAGTACCACTAAGACCCGTAACTTGTACGACAACATTCCGCATCAATATCGAATCGCATCAACATCGCTTTAGAAACACGCTTTGAATTTGTTGATAATAAAATAATATATTTAATTAATAATAATATTTAAATAATCACATTTAAATCCAAAAGATTACATTTACTTTAAATGGAAATGCGAACTCTATTCTATTGCAAAGAATGGACTTTATCATTACGACGATTTAATAAATATTTTTTACAAGACACAATAGTTGAAAGTGCAAGCGTCGCTACTTCTCAGCATCTCTGTCATACACTCCTCTACATTATAATTAAAAAACCTCACATTGGTCATTCACACATTTTAAACTTTTTACATTCAAGTCACGAATCAAACGGGTTACCTTTGTTTATGACGCACAGGTGTTTCGGAATAACAATGTCTACAACGCCGAGTTTAATTAATTTAATTATCCAAGCAGCAAACGTTATCAGCCATTTGGAATTACTTATAAGGAAAGAAAAGTATAACCGCAAATTGAAACAAATTACTTAAATACAGATGTTCTGGTGACTGTTTTATTACAATACACGGTACACATATGTGTTTATAACATGTGGAAGCGACGCGTGGAAGACCATAGACATTTGGAAATGAAACGTTCAAACATACGTTCACACACTCACACACCCGCACCTGGATTCGTTGTGTTGCGGGCGGCATGGACGTACACAAATGTGACATTACAGACACTCATGACCCGAGGACAAACGTTTATTCTGTCACATAAATATTTGCCCCGGTCGGGACTCGACGGCAGTGTCGCTACTAAGTGGACTATGGGTTTGTCGAATCTCCAATAATCTCAAATCGTACTTACTATAGAATCTTATATGTATATGCATTCTTATCTTGAGTTCGGAACCCCGGTTTGTATGTCTCTGGCGTCAAAACTCTTAAAACTAAATCCCACTTTACGTCAAAAAAAAAATGATTAACAGTTATTAAGTTAGGGCCGTAATCTCATAAGTGACGAAGGAAAGAAGGTAAGTGACGGTATACATGCCATTATAAATTAATTATTGTGACGATCTTTAGTACCGAAGAGCTGCATAAATGTCTACCACCTATTAAGTTTCAGGCTCCACAAATAAAACACAATAACACAAGATTCAAGCTCATTAAGTGGAAATACGATATTCACATAGATTACGGCGTTTCACAACAGGAAGCGTGAACTAATGAGAACTCCACTTGAAGTTAAATGTCGTTGTTAGCTTACATAACTATCGACAAAAATGTTCGTAGAGCTAATCTAATATAGTTACCAACTAAAGATGAGTAAACTTTTTGTGTTACTAATGATTTAGGTATGAATTCGCTGTGTTGTTAATTTTATTTAAATCTTACACGCCACCCAATTTCTTCCGTGAAACAAGTTGCATCAAGCTACTCGGTGTCGCTGTTCAATGAATGTTTGAGGCATAGTGATACATAAAATAAGCGACTTCAAAGATTTACGTCTTATATATACTAAGTAGTGTACAACCCGGTGTCGACAGGGACTGCATCACAGGTTGTAGTTTGCTTGGTTCTGTGTAGAAAAACATTGAATAGAAACCAGCATACTTGGAAGTCTTTTATAAAATCCATCGAATAATCAAATCAGCCCAATGGTGGAACTGTTATATAATGTACAAAAATATAAAATAAAAGTGCAAAAGTAAATAAGATATAGATTTGGACTATTTTAATGCGCGTTCGCTAACTTACAGTCGTTCGGTAATTGTGAAAACCAAACATTTTAATAATACAAAGGTGGTCGCAGTAAGAATATATTATTTCTAATAAATGGTAGATACTAAAAGACAAAAGAATATTAAGTAAAGTTTCGCCAGGTACGAGTAAGTCTCGACCATTACTCACGTTACATTAACCCGCGAACCGTCCGCTGTTTCGCAACGCCTGTGCCGCTGCAGTAGCCATAAAAAGGGGGTCGTATGTCACCGGATTACCGCCACTCTGCCCATCCATTACCACGAGCCGCCAATGGCCGTCGTCGGCGGATTGCGTGTTACCAAACTTGTTGCACGACTCACTTTTAGTCTGTCAATGTCACCTATTCAACGTTTTTGTCTCGGTGTTTTTATTACGTCCACGTGTACTTCATGTTGAATACCATTTTCCTTAATGGTTGCAAATCGTGTGTGCCGTGCGAATATTTAAGCTAGATAGGGCCGGTTACCAATTGGAAAGGCGACCGCTAGTGGTAAATTGCATTAATCCTCCATTACTCAGTATACATTAAACCGTTAAGAAGATAAAAGTTATCATTTAGTAGTCAGTAACTCCTGCACTAACCCACACTAAAGCCGCTTAGTGGAATTACACTAGGATCCTAGAGTCTACCGGTTAGTCTATGTGAGATCCTGGAACCTTCGTAAATTCTTTATAATAATCCACGTCGCCTTAATAGTACTATAGTAGCATACTATTTATTTGTTAAGGTTACCTCAATTTTCTCTTGTTATGTACTTAATTCTAATACATAAAATACTTACATGTTTAATTATTTTTCGTAATTTGTAAATAAATATTATTATTGTTATTTAAAATTACTTTCAATTTTATTAATCGGTATAATTGGATTACATTTTTTTCTCTCTACGCTTCTGCTGTTGCTTTTAATGCTGCTTCATCAGCAATATTAAAAATAAACAAAAAGCAGTTTTGTGAAGTATTACCATCAGATACTGGACGCCTTTTGTTTGCCGAGTCAAATTTAATCGTCAAACACTAACCCCTATAGCCCTAACGACCGCCGCATGAACGTAACAGCTCAATAACATGTAATTTGCTATGTGCACCGCGGTAACTACCGAACCACTCAATCGCGGCTAAACACGACCCGCTGGAACCCCTCTAGTTACCTTTAACTTCACGTTAACAGCATTAGCATTCGGTAATAATTATAAATTACCCCGCGCAACTATTCAGTGTTAATAGTGAGTTAAACTTAAGTGCTCCCTTAACTTTATGCTCGGTTTAGTGCAGAATAAACCGTACAGTTGAAAGTTCATTTGGAGTTCCTTTAGACTTACATAGCGCTATTGCCTACATAGTTTACGACGGCGATATATGGCCGCGAGTCGGGGGTAGTTATATTCAAACCTGGAGCCAATTATAATGGAAATTATTACGTTTGTGGAATTCGTAATCGTACATCGCGTTTAAAGTTAAATGCGCAGGTGTCTCTACTGTCCGGGTACAATATAATTGCACGACATAAATGCCGGGATCTCGAAAACTAATGTTTAGCTCGAATTTTTATTTTTATAAGTTCAGTTGCTGTTCATGTTAGGACATGTACGCTTATCTAAAAACTTATATTGTTTAGTAAGATAATTATTTCACTGCAATCTTCAGTCGAAATTGATTTATCCCAATTTTACAACCACGTTATATAATGAAATACTTATATTGTTATGATCGTATACGTACGAGATAGGTGAACTGGATGTCGATACTTCAACGTATTGGGTGTAGTCGCAGCTAGCTATCATCAACGTTTGTAGTAAATTAGTGAATCGATATGACAGTGTGGAGTGAATTCGATGTTTACGGAGTACACTACGGCTAGTGTTAATAGTATTAAGTTATCTACTGAAATAAGAAACTTCTTGTGCGGTCGGCAAGCGGATGGACGCCGGCGCCGATCTGTAGACTGTCTGATGGCTTCAGTGCTTCGCCCATGCTGCGCTCAACAAATACAGAAATGTTAAATCTAAATATCTACTTTCAACTTTGTTTTGTCCGGTCAATCCCTCGGCTCCACGCGCTGTCATCACGGTGCAAACTTCTCAAACTACAAGGAGATCGATAAGCTGCATTGAACCTCAAAGGGTTGAATACAAATAACAGGTACGCCGATATTTAACGAGCAGGTGGGGGGCGGG
>DWPT01001375.1:0-18912 GCA_018251895.1 Agathymus mariae mariae
TGACAGATCACTCTACAATAATTATTCAGTTACAATAGATTAATAAAATGTAAGTCGATACAAAAACAAACCAGTTCTGTATAACAGTAAAGTTTAAAGAATTGTTTTGAATAGGGAATAATTTGCATTTGTAATTAGTTAGTGGATTAAGTTATTGAAGGATGAAAAATAAAAATTACTGACAAGCAATTTTGTTTGAATGTTTTTTCACGTATTCCGATGTGCCGTTATTTTGGTGCGTTTTTGACGACACGAATGTTCGAAAAACGCAAATCGCCACATCTTACAATGCAATGTTGACATTTGACTTCTACCCTATAGCTAAGTGGCCAATTGCAAGGCTGTTTTTCCTTCCATAAAAAATGCTGGGAGGAGAAACACTTATTTGACCATTCATATTCATTGTATTACTTATTGGCCCAATTACGATTTTAAATGCATATTCCCTTTTGCATTTCTTAGTTCAGATAACAATAACTGGTTTCACATATTACAAGTATTTACAGTACCTCATTCTCTTCATAGCTTCTATTAAAAATCTTGTAAGTCAAATTAAAATTCGATGAGACAAAATCCAAGCGGTTTGAGGTTTTATTTTAAGTTTAGGTAAGGCTAGCCTTGTACATGCACATACAATAATACATTATTTGTTAAATAATTGTGTGTAATATATTTAGCGACATTACAACATATTAAATATTAAGTAAGTAATTTAAAATTATTAAGAAAAGTTAATTTCTTCATTACTTATAGTCAGAAAAATTTGAATGTATGCAATCTAGTTGCTACATGTTAGAACAAGTATGTAAATGTCCCTTTGTTTCACTAAATAGTCATGTCATAACTTTATACTAAAACTTATTTAATGTACCCTTTATGGTAAATTATAGAAATACTAAATTAATTTCACCATTGTTAATTAATTAAAAAATAAATTCTTATTAGGTATAATAAGCAACATTAAAATATATCAGGTGGTGAAATTGGTGGTTAAGTAAAAATTTTGAATCTGAAAACCTGTCTCAACATCAATGAAATGTGTGTAATATCTATATAATAAATTTTAAAGAACCAGAGTTATAAGTCAACCATAGTAATGTTTTTCTTAGCCTTATTTGTTTTGCAACTGTTTACTTTCGTAGCAAACCTTAGGGAGTTAAGAGTCTCATTGTAACATTCATCAAATTGGTTGATATTGACCAACATAAGGGTTTTTGAGTTGCCACCGAGACTTGGCATCAAGAGATGAGTTAGCTTGGAGTTTCTGTAAGGGATGTGCGACTGGTTCGTCTGAAGAGACAAAATGACTTTGGAAAGCTCTGATAGAGATCTGTTGATGTGTTTAGTTTCATCCATCCTTTGTGTGGTTTTTCCACTTTCTGACCCAGCTAAATCAACCAAGTTTAAATTACTGGTAAATTTCTCCTTCCGTTTCTCATTAATCGCAGATATCTTTATTTGAGCAACAGAATGAGATCTCGAACTACGTTCATTATTCAATGTCGCTGCAGTTTGTCTGTTACGTTGAGCAAATATCAAGTATCTGATGAATTCATGAGTATTCTTAACTTCTTCTTCTTTCAAATTGGTCACATACAAATCTGTGCCCTTGGAGTTCATCATCTTAATATCATGGCTTTCTTGATCCTTGCTTGAATCCAATAAGTCATATATGATTTCATTATATATTTCTAGGAAAGATGCTTTGATAGTCAACTCCCAACCCATACGTTTTAAGTCCTTCATGCAAGTGAATATCATATCAATGGACCGGGGTATTATACCATATTTTTCTACTCCACATCCACCTTCCATAGTGTATGTCTTACCAGAGCCGGTCTGTCCATAAGCAAAAATACAAACATTATAGCCATCCAATGCAGACTGTACCATTGGAGAAACCTCTGCAAATACATCTTCCTGAGATGAGTGTGGTGTAAAAATACCATCAAAGGTAAATGAATGTTGTGATTTGCCTTTTCTAGCAGAATTTAGTAACTCAATCTTTTCAACCTCTATTGAACAGGCATCAAGTACATTAAGATTATACAAAGCTTTAGAAATCTCTGACTCTAAAGGAGGGCGTACTCTGCAGTACACTCTGATATTCCCTTTTAAGTCCTGGACAGTATTCCGTAAAATTCGCTGGTCTTGATACATAGTTGCTAAAATATTTTGTAGTGAATCCATATCTGTTTTATTTTTTGTAATTTTGTCCTGTGCTTCTTTATGGTCGATTTGTAGTTTATCATATTCATAAGAAGTTTTCTTTAGGTGCTCGTTCAATACTCGTAATGTTTCAGTTTCTTCCTTAAGAAGTCTCTGTTGTCTTAATAATTCATCATTTTCACGCTTTAAGGACTCAAAATCAAATTTTATACTCTGAAGCTCGGTGGATTTCTCTCTTAAATCTTTTAGTGTTTTAAGTAACTTTTCTTCTAACATTTTCCGTTCATTAACACCATTTTCAATTGTTTCTTTATTTTTCTCACACTCATCTGATACTTCAACATATTTATCTTTAAGATCACTCAGTTCAGCTTTGAGGATTTTGTGTTTTTCTACTAAATCATTAAATCTGGCTTTATAATCATATGGTGGAATTTTAGGTGCCACAGTAGCAGGTTTTTTTTCAATTTTTGCTATTTTAGCTGGAAGATTAACTGAAGTGGGGGCTGTAGCTGACCTTTTGATGCGCGGTGCAGGTGCTACATTTGTTAGAGCATTGCGCACGGGTTTAGTGTGATTCAAAATAAGACTCTTCTTGTCGGCGTCGCTAAGGCCATTACCAATTGTTCTTGTCAGGGACCGAGCGTTAGAAAATCCAGACTTATTTTCTTTTCCAGTAGTCAATGGTAATTTTGGTATACGCGACATCTGTAACAATATAAATATCTCCTAAGTTTATTAATAATCTAGGCAAGCTCAACGGTGAGTATCGTGAAACTAAATAGTACATTAATAAAAGTACCGGATTGAAGCAAGCGAATGCTTTTGCTTTGCGAATGAAAATTTGCATTATAAATTTCATTTATAATATTACAGAGCTTGTTTTTATTTATAATGTAATACAGCCTGTAACTGCTAATGTATATAAATAAAAATCAAATCGGCACAGGAATGAAAGATGACTGATAACGGTTCGACCAATTTTTTTCGTTGTGTTCGTAATTATCAGGCCACGGTGTGTATGATGCAAAATTTTTGGAAAATCCACGAGAACAAGTGGAAATTAGAATGGTATTTTTGTATGAATATCCTTTTATATTCTATCTTCTTCATTAGCAGATCGAAACCGTGATAAGTCGAGGCAGGTCCCTGTTATTATATAAAATAATAAGCAAAAGTTATTTAGGTAAATCATAAATAAAAATACATACCGTCGTATCAAAGTACACTACATTCATATAATAAATCACTTATTTTGAATTAAATAATAAATTCCATTTAAGACGACCGTTTGTCAACTTATTTTAGTATGACATTTACAAGCTTGGCTCACAACGGATAAAAATTCAAAATTCGAAAAAGTAATACGCATATGGCTGGGTTTCCATAATAGTGTCATAGACTACTCAGAGATCGCTATTGTTCACAATACAGTTTCAACAACGTTTTATACTGACATCATGCAGCATGTTATAGCTATTATTAATTTATGTATAAGTATAAGCAGGAAATTAATTTAAAAAAACAAGTATAATAGCTTTAAAAAATCATAAAATAGTTGGTACTAAATACCGGTATTTTTTTTTATCGTGACATTACATAGTATATCAGTAATACAGAAAATATGTATTCCAGTTGTCTCTAACTTATCTGTGGTAATACTGTATTGTATTGTATATTCGTTTAACGACGCGTACAAGTGATTGGGCAACACTAAATCAAAAAAATAAATGTCAAATTAATTGCTGCTATGGCACAAATAAATGCCATTATACGTCAAGTTAAAATTGTCTTGTCTTGTATCATAGTGTGGTGTGGTGTGGTTCTTGTATATTAATAGTACGTTATTTCTTATCGCAGTTAGCTTTTTTGCTCCTAAACTCGTTTAATTTTAGTTATCATAGATGATTATAGGTCTTGTTCCGTGAGAATAACATTTAGTGCCCTGTGCAATATAATTTGTTAAACCTGTTTATCACTCATTGACGGATGTCCTTGTGCATTTTGCAACAACCGTTGTGGCGGTAAATTTGATTCATATTAGAATAAAGTTATAACATGTGAAAAAATTGTACAATGGGCAGTTCCGAAGAAAAAGTGCTTGCGTGTGATAATATAAGTGAAATAGCTAATAATGAAAACGACGCAGGGGATATTTCGGAAAATGAGGCCGCCGATTCTACGGATCAATCGTTAAATATAAGCGCCAGCTTTGATCCGCCTGTCGGTGATGCAAATTCTAAGGATGGAGATTCTGCCGGTTCCAGTGCAAAAAAGCCAAAGAAAAAATTTCGGCACGGCAAGAAGAGCCACGTGCCTTCTAAAGATAGTACCGAGAGGAGCGCAGTCAGGAGGATCCACCAAGGTCCAAAATTCAAACAAAGCAGGAAACGTGCACAAAGCTTTCCATCCATTTCCAAGTTTTTCCTTCCTTATAAAAGGCCCCGCAAAGAAGTTTTCATTCCCCCCACCAAATTTCTTTTGGGCGGCAACATATCAGATCCCCTAAATTTAAATAGCTTGCAGGACGAGGATATAAATAGAGCTATGAATGCTGTCACTCCCGAATCATCGCCATTGCCGACGCCGCCTCGGCACAAGGCAAAAATTGACGTAATTATACCTCCAAACATCAGAGACCCTCTTAATCTAATGGAACCCCTTGACAATGACGAGTATGAAAAGCGCCTTGAAATGCAACAGCGAAAGCCGCGTAAGAAACCGAGATTGCGACGTCGCACAACAGAGAATGTGACTCCGTCGATTGAAATCACTGCCCCCACAGTAGAGGGTATTAAGGATCCTCCTCCTCCAGAGGCTTCTTCAAAATCTCGCAAAAGGTCTTGCAGTGAAAGTGAGAATAGTTTACAGAAGGGAAAGGATAAAAAACTAAGGCGTATGGACTCATTGGATAAGATAGTGAGCCCCGTAGTGCCCCAGCCAGGAGCTTGGATGCGGGCGCGACCGCAACCCCGGCCTACGGCTCCCGACCGTCCTGCATCCCCACACCGTACTAAACTTAAAAGTTTGTCTGAGGGTGAACAGAAGCTACCCACATTTCATCCAAAAAATTCCAGATATCAATATGGCAATTATGACCGGTATGTCATTTTATTTTATAAATATTTCATATGGGATATAGTCAGGCTGAGTCATTTGTTATTACTAGATGACCTTAATTGATGCTATTGAAATAGGACAATAAAGCCTCATATCATAAGAATTCATTTATTTATGAGGGAAAAAAATATTTTGCATTCCAAGCAAACAATTTGTTGTCTTGAAGTGAATCTTGTTTTTTGTGGTCCTTAAAAAAAGGCAGTGATGATAAAATAATAGTCCTCTGCATGAGTTACCTGGGTTTAATTCCTATAAGCATTTCTAATAGTTCAAAGTTCTGATTTTAAATGTTGCTTTGGCCAATAAAAACATTGTGAGGGAACCTGCCTATCAGAGAGAAAACTATATTGTTATGTAAAACTTGAAATTCACAATTTTGGACTTGGCTAGCAATCTTTGTAGCTCAGTCATGAATTTCAATTATGAGTTGTATCTGGTTTATCTATTGATAAGTTATGGGAATTCGTTACTGGTGCTGGATTATGTTAAACAGCAATATTTTTATTATTAGCGTTAAGGTGTTAAAATATGGTTTTCCTAAATTCCCTTATTTAAAATGTATATATGATTATTATAGCATTATTAGCATCTGATAATTATAAGTGGGAAACAAAAGTTGTGGACAAAAGTTTCAAAAGTTTGCTAATTATAGTAGCCTCTTTTATGTTTTGGTTGGTGTTCAAGTTGCTGGTCTTGGATTTTATTGTTAAGTGATTACTGATTGCCTTCAGAGGTAATAACAAATTCACTCGTGGGAATACAGCTCCACCCAAGGATTAGTAAGGGTGGATTAAGGCTTTAGGAATCCTCATGTACAACAAGAGACATCTGCATCACAGCGAACAGATAATATGTTTCAGATCATTTCTACTCAGTAATATAATAGGTTCATAATATATCATATGAGCTCAAACTTTTAGGCTTGGTAATTATCTGAATTTTGAATACCAAAATTTTTAATTAAGTCAATCTTGTGTTTATGAAACTAGCAATTAATTCTGTTTAATGTGAAGATTTATATTTGATACCTTTAAAAATCATAAAAATTAGCTATTATTAAGTTACAATATAATATTATTCAAGTTAATGCTTTAGAATAGAGAGAACTAAATTTTTGTAAAATAATAGTAGTAATACAACTGAAAGCTAATCATTTCATTATCAATTCAAACAAACTTGAAGACAACTTTCTCTTTAGTATTTGTTGATGAGAGTCATGTAACAAAGTTAGATAACCTTTTACTGTCTTCTTATATCTTGTTATGTTAAATTGTATATAAAATATTGGTTATTACTTTTTCAGATATTATGGTTACCGCAACCTAAATGCTATGATGGACATTCGCCTGCAAGTGTTCGAGATGCATCGCCATCTATTCCAAAATAAGGATGTTTTGGATATTGGTTGTAATGTTGGTCATATTTCGATTGCAGTGGCGCGTACACTCAGTGCTAAATCTGTGGTCGGCATTGATATTGATTCAGTGCTTATAGGTACGATATTTTTTATATTTATATATTCTCATTTGATGGGTCATCATTCTTCCTTGAATCCAAGTCAATCTGCCGTGCTCATTTATGCTCTGTAGGTACTATCCCACGTAGATCGACGGAACTTGATTTGGTTCGGATTTGTGTGTCGGTTGCAGACTTGGAAAGCCAGTTAACGAATTG
Source organism: Agathymus mariae mariae (assembly GCA_018251895.1). Classification (NCBI taxonomy): domain Eukaryota; kingdom Metazoa; phylum Arthropoda; class Insecta; order Lepidoptera; family Hesperiidae; genus Agathymus; species Agathymus mariae. The sequence continues at coordinate 6,964 of DWPT01001375.1, forward strand.
GTTTACTGTTCAAGTTAACCAAGTGTATGCTTACTGGAAATCCCAAAAGTTGTTTAAAAACGGCCAAGTAAATGTCGGACCACGTACAATGAAATGTAAAATAGCCGCATATATAATAATTTTCACAATAATACTATGACACAAAATCTTATATAGCAAGTAACTAAAATTGTCTTGTATATATACAAAAAACTGCACATGATATTGTTTAAATACAAAAAAACGTGTGATCTTTTAAATTTCATTACCTGGAATGTTTTGGAATTTACGTGTATAAACGGAATTTATAGAACTTAAAAAAACAAATGTAGTATGTCTGATCGACACGTGCCACATGCTTATGAATACTGGAATTCACTTTTTTGTAACGTATTAAATGTGACCCCTAGCGATTTTCAAAATGTAATTTTATATTTGATTATTTCCAGGTCGAGCTAGGAAAAATCTTAAATCATTCGTTCCCGTTCCATCAGAAATACCAAAAACCGACGATGAGAAGAAGTCCGAATTATGTGAAGAAAAAAAGTCAGAATGTGATAAGTGCAATGTAAATAAATGTAATGAGTGTAGTAACGCTGATTTGGATCAAAAACATGATAAGGACGATGATCCTAAAAAGAATTTGAGTGGGAGAAAAGTTAGGAGGCCTAGGAAAAATCGCAAGGCGACTAATAAGCAAGACCATGGACAATTCTTTTTCCCGACGTCTATGTCAATGCTGTACGGGCCACTGGCCGCCCCAGCTCCGGACACTACTCCTCTCCCATTCCCGTACAACGTAACGTTCAAACAGGTAAGTTTTTTTTATGACAAAGGACTAGTGAAAAAGCAGACGGGCTGCTATAGATTACAATTGTGTCAAATACACTGACCTTAATAATATCTAAAAAAATAAACTGGATGAACCTAAAAATTATGCTCTTGATTACGCAATGCAACGCAACCTTGCGTAATTGTAATATCTAAGTTTTCAGCTTGTCTGGAAGAGACCATCTTGTGGGTAAATTTATCAAATTTAAAATCTATAACATGTATCTGAATTTAATTTTCGTCTTTAGTATAATTGTAAAGTAAAATTCAACTTCTGTACTTTTTTTTTTTTAGGAATATGAAGCGAATATAGCGCGTCAATTAAGAAAAAAAAAATATAATAATAATAATAAAATGAATTTATTGCCAGACCAATACGATTAACCAAATGCTAATATTAAAACCAATATTCGCTCATCAGTGAATCGGCTGTGCCCATCGGCAACGGGACTCAGCCTAACCTGTCACGGGGTCACGATGCATTTTTAGGAGTGCTGAGTTGTATTTTGCTATAAAGCACTCAGTACTCATATCCTTTCTTGGAAGGGACAGATCGTTCTATATTTGCTTGATGCTACAGAATATTATTTTATACTATAAAGATTGGTCATTGTATATAGATAATTCAATTATGATTCTTTTTATGGTTATAGCCTACAAACCAGAAGCGGTCACATAATAACATAAGTTAAATTAATTTTATTTTATTGGACTAAAAATTTTAAGAGAGTGTTTAACAGTTAAAGCAGGAAGTTAAAAACTTTTTTATTTTATGATTTTATAAAATTTGTCAATTGGACGTGTCCAATTTTGGGAGGAAGAGATCATGACTCCTACGGCCACCTCAAGCAGCCCTGTTTGAAATCAGCAGATTGTTACTGGTCACCGTTATCCGTGGTCATCTCTGAAACAAATGACAGCAGATAATATAATTTATTATTCTTTTTATCAATGTTCAAATCTCTGTTTTACGTTTACTGTTTTATGTTTTACCCATATGAATTTATTTTAAGTAGCCTCCTTTTTATCACTGATTAACATACTAGTATTGGTGAATTATTTCAGGGCAACTATGTGCCTCGTGAGGAGGTGGCCGTCGGCTCGGGCATGGAGAGTCCTCAGTTCGACCTGATCCTTTGTCTGTCCACCACGAAATGGATGCACCTGAACTGGGGCGACGCTGGCCTTAAGCGAGCATTCCGACGCATGTTTGCAGATCTACGTCCAGGGGGTAAACTAGTGTTGGAAGCCCAGAATTGGGCAAGTTATAAGAAAAAGAAGCGCCTTACGGTATATCTAGTTATTTTAATACAGTTATTATAAGAATAATTTAATCCTAGTGTGATGAAAGTCAGCTTGAGGGTCTTGGGTTCTAATCCTGCATGCTCAGCTAATTTATCCGTATTTGAAATTTACACTGAAGGTATCCTTCTCCGGGTCTTCTCTATACTTTGACCCTTCCATCATCCAACTAAAGACAGAATCTGTACTCATCAGTAAATAATACTTTTACACAAGCGTCATCATCCTAATTTCGGTGCGAACGAATAAAGGTGGACCGAGCTTCTTAACGACCTGCGGCTAGCAGAGGGTCTCTGGCGGATGAGTACGTCTCTATACCACCAGCTTAAATGCTTCTAATCGTTTTGGTTCCAATTGTTGTTTGTCAAATTTCCTGTGGTTTGTTTGATACCTCGGGATAAGTCGAAGTGAGGTTTCTGAGCACACTGCTTACAATAAATCTGTCATGGCTCGCTGTTGTTACCGGTTTGCGACCTTGTTTTTTACTTGTAAACTCTCCAGTCTGCCGGTATCGTTTAACGTCGCGAAAAATCACAGACTTGATCACTCGTCATGTTAGAACCACTTCATTGTAAGTGTAAACATTTTCAACTAAAGTTACAGCTTAAGACACCCGAGCAACGCTGAGATTCGGCGTTACCTATCACTCAAACACTATCCTTCACTCAATAACAATATTTACCAAAAAAAAAAGAATTTCAAATCTTGTTTTTTCTAATCACATAATATTGGTATATATGGCCAGTACAAAGTAAGAAAATTGTATTACGTAATTATTTATGTCACTACCTTTTTTTGTGTACCTCTAAATATTTCATGAGTGTATTATTTAAAATTGTACAAATGTACAATTTTTCAATCATTCAATTCATCTTTTATTCAAGTGCCCCTTTTTATTACCCGAAGAATTTTTTGTAAAGATACCCTGTACTCTGGGGAATCACTGGGTAATGTTTGAGATGCATCATTGGCCCTCATGATGTACAATGGTCTCGTCCTGGATGTTCCAAAAGTCCCGATATTCTATCAGTGCAAGGCACAACTTCTTGGAGTGATTCAAACGCCCTAATTTATATTAATTCTTACTTGTTACTATTGTACTAGCTGTCTAAGCTCATAACAATAATCGTGTATTATCCTAATCTCTATAGTTTCATTGAGCGTATTAGTGTATTATGTTAATGTTCCATTATACAAATAAATGTTGTTCCCTGTGTCGCGTGTGACATGGATATCAAGCAAGCAAGACCTTATAAGAAATATATAATTCTTCACAATAATATTATGAATTAATTAGTAAAAAAATGAAGGTTCACACACTCAGACCCCCGAAATATGATTTCCTTCGTTGCGAATGGCATGAACGTATACCATAATTGACAACAAAACTACCATGAACATCCGAGAACATACATTTGTCAGTCATATAAATATCTGCCCCAGCCGGGCATCGAATCCGGACCGCTCGCTCAACAGATAGGGTCATTACCAACTAAGCAACTTTGTCGTCATATTATTATATTATGTAACTAGCTGACAAACGACCAGTCGAGTCACCTGATGGTAAACGGTCACTGTCGCCTTTGGGCATCAGTAGCACCAAAGGCATCACTGAACGTTGTCGACCGGAAAGACAACTGGAGACCCGTATATTATTAGCTTTCCTACCGAAACACGTACGAAATACTTCACGGTTGATTTTAGAAGGTGGGTGGTAGTTAGCTAGGCGATATAAATCCCCTACCAACATACAGGTACGATCGGGATTAAATCGGGTGGTACAGAGACCAGCGACCTCCAACAGGATAGTCCTGGCGCCAAGCCACGTCCGTTGTTCCGCTAAGTACACCAAGAGTAAGGGAGATCGGCTTGGATTCAAGGGATTCCTATACATCGCTTATTTTTCAATCATAATTTCTGTTCATAATACTATAATATACTGTGTACTAACATTATAACTGTGCGTTCTCAACTACTGTTTACTTTTCATTCTATCATCTGCTAAGCTGATCGAAAGGGATATCAGCTTGATACATCAAGTTTATTAATTGTGACACATGTTGATAACTACCTGTATCTATGGCGGCTTCAATGTATAAGGTGCCCATTGCAAGGCGTGCATTCCACCTCGACGCTCTAGTCTAGTCTGATTAGGAGGAAAAGATAATGTGACCAACGCAAAGTTCATACATCTGAAGTTCTTTATGTCGCTCGAAAGTCTGTGCCACTAAATTAATCCAGATGATACTCGTCATAGTATTAGGGTTTCTACCCACCTAATTACCTAGCATCCTCCTAAAATCAACCATGAAATGATTTTACGTGTCCCGGTTGCGGTGCTGAATGAAAGTCAAAAATAATGGGGGACCATCGTTTCTTTCAAGGTTGAGATGGGCGCTTTTCGATGAACTTTGTTATTACGGAAGTCCATTAGCGACGGCAACTACTGAACATCAGACAAATTTTAATATAACAATTATTTTATTGGTACACTTAATTTTTATGAGAATTGACTTCAATGAAATTATTTCAAAGAAATCAAACGTCAATTTACCTAATCAAGCTTTTATTCTTATTAACATACATGTATTAATAATATTCTCTTCTTTTTTAGCCAACCATCTATGAAAATTTCAACTCAATTGAACTATTCCCCAACAAGTTCCGGGAGTACCTACTGTCGCCAGAAGTCGGATTTAGCAAGTGTTGCATACTGGGAACGCCGCAGCACGCGAGCAAGGGCTTTCGACGACCAATACAGTTGTACGTGAAGGGCGACTTCACCCCCAGCAAGGCGCGTTGGTCGGACGCATATGCGCCTTCGTCACATCACAAACCGGAGGCCGAACCTCCTCGACGGACTGTGTACGCTCCGGTCGCGCCTGCGTACCGACCGAGTGACGATGCTCCATCCTGTGGGGCGGCTACGCCATACTCGCCGAATCTCGACTGCTGTGCGGACGACTCGCCATTCTATAACCCTCGGAGCGATTCATACGCGCCGTCATATCAACCGCCTAGACCTACCGTGTATGCCACGTTACCCTCCCCCCTGGGCAGTGCATCCCCCGCGGCGTCGCCTGCTGCTTCCCCCGCGCCGCACGCCTCCCCCGCGCCTGACCCTATGTCAGCGCGTGGCTTCCCTCCGCCCGAGCGCCTGTGCGAAGACTAAAGCCACACGGAGTTATCCGCCTTTCTTTTATCTTTGTAAATATCAGTTAGATCCCCTAGGATTATGTTCTGATAGGCTGAAAATATTTTATAATATTATACTTATTCATAATGTCTCTGTGTCTTTTATTTATTACCTGACGTTTAAATATTTTTTCATATTAGACAATTAAAACCGGGTAAGAAGCGTGTGCGCTGGTTCAAACTTAGTTGCCATTGAGTTGCTAATGCGGATTAAAGACTTACTTAGACGGCGGTGACTACATGCCATATGGTGGCCCGTCTGTTCGTCTCTTTGTATAAAAAACGAATAAAAGGGAGTCAAAAGTTACAAACATATATCATATATAATTTTCTAATCTTTATATGGTATCTAATCTTTATATTTTACCCGTAATATATTTCTGCAAATAAGATCACTAGTCAAGCGCGCCATATTTTTATTGACTACGATAACAATATTTTCTTTCAGTTGAATACTTCAAAATCAAAATATTTCTTTACGAATGACAGATATGGTATGACGATGGTATTTCGATCATGATTTATGGTAAATCGTTAAACTAACACATTCACACCTCTGCACTAGTATTCCCTGTATTGCAGGTGGCATAGACGTACACAAATATGACATCGCAAACATACAAGACTGGAGGACAAACAAAATATCTGTCACAAACGTCTGCGCCGACCAAAAATCGAATCCGATACCTGTAGCTCGGCAGGGAGAGTTACTACTGATTGGGCGTTTTAATCCATATATGTATTACAAATTAATTTTATTAGATTTAAAAGAAAAAAAATCAGTTTGTTGTAATATGAACAACAAATATTAATTTTATTTAAAAAAAATATTACATTATATAAAAAGCAGTATGACAGTATTATAGTATGGTACGGTGTGTCATCATTGTCATGATAGTGGTATTTTTATACGCCAGTTTGTGAAAGCATAGGTCTTATTAAACTGTATGGTAAATTTACATGACATTGAAATGTGATTATGTATTTTTGAATGTCGCAACAAATTAGCTCTGCTACCTACTATTTAACTGGACGAATGTAGTTAAACTCGTATATAACTCGTTATGTATTTGTCGGAGATATTCATGATCATGAATACGGCTGCTAAACGGAACGCGGCATGTGACTTGAGTGATGGCAGAACCGTCGCTATGACTCGACACTCAGCAACACGTTCTCCAACGGAGCCTGGCTAAGTAGACATGGGTAACTCAGCTAAATTCATTGCGTAAGTTACTGAAATTTAGGCGCAACTAATTCCACCGACTCTTTGAATTAACTCAAAATTATGCCATATCGCAGTAACATGGGATGGATCGAGTGAGTTGTAAAGAGCAAAGCAGCGCATGTATTGTATTGTATCTTAGCGAGTGAGTAACAGCATTAAAGAGACCGATCAGCTCTCGGTGCGTCAACTCAATGATTATATTGCATTGAGTTATTGGCTGTTGTGTTGCTTTGTGACGTGTGTGATGCTGCGCAGTGCGCTAACGGATTTTAAGGAAGTCAGTTATCTTTCACGGTGCAATGCAATGTTACCATCTTTATAGCTAAGGGTCAAGGGTTATCACCTAGTTAAGGGCCTCACTCGTGTGTGGCCCCATAACCTAGTTGGAGACTATTGCGAGGAGCATATTGATATTAAGCATTGGTTTAAAATTCAACATACCTACTCACTACCCAAAAAATTAACAATGTATCAGAGTACAAACGACATTTATATTACGTAAAACTGTACCCACGTAAATTGAAGAGCCTAAAAAATATCTCTTATAATTAATACTTGTGGGATTAAAAAATGTAATGTGGATGTAAAAAATATAATCGTTAATATATGTATTCTTAAATTTATACCTGCTACCAAAGCATTTGCTAAGGTTGGGCACTTTTCGGTGAGAAAGTACAGAGTAGTACGCGGCCGTCCCGTTCAAGCAATATTGCTGAGCCCCCTGGGCTCTCAAAACGTAGTAGTCGGGCGTCACCATCTTGCGAAAGCGTCACCTGCGTGCGTGTGGCGCTCCGTATAATTTCATTTGCGCGTTGCACGTACGCTGATAGTGGGTCTGTGGGGTGTTTGAGTACGTGGTACGCAGCAGACGCTTCGCTGCCGAAGCCGATACGAGCACCACGGATTGCATTTATCAGCGCATCATCAGACAGTCCCGATTTTAGTGAAGCTGGACCGACCATGGAGGTTTCCCGCACCAGTACTATAGTAGTTTCCCATTTACGGCGTATTGCTTCTGGATTGCTAAACACTGCATCACTGGCTTTTTGTCCTGAAATATGTATATATAATTATTTAGTAATATTTTCGTTTTTGTTCTTCGAATATGTTGCTTATGTCAATTATTTAGTTATGATATATTATAGTATAACATTTAATAGTAAATACATTTTAGAAAAGACTGATAGTTATAACGTCAGTAAAGTATAATTGATAAATTCGAAATAAATATTGTTTGAAGTCACACTATCAACTCATTATAGCTGATAGACTTAAAAATATAATTTAATGTGTATTAATGGAAGCAGGATTAAAAGGTCAATAGTCAACACTTAACGCAGTTATTAACACCTCGTACCTATACTTGTAACTGTTATACCCTAGAACTAATGTAAACGTAAGTATAATCTGTTTATAAAGCACTTTTAGGTAGTAGTCCAGTCGGTATAGTATTATAATGCGGATTAAGCCATGTTGCAAGCCTTCGGGTGGCTAGAAGTTCTGCTTCTGACAACCTAATAGACAATCTGATAATCTCCACTAACACTGGCACTAATTCGCAGTACAATACAAGTGTCAACTGATAAATTATACGCACTTAAAAATTCTGCTTTCTTGGTGTTAGCAGGTAGCTGTAGTCGGCCGCTTCGTAATTCACCCTCAAGATTCCTTTTTTCTCCTTCAACGTACGTGATGACGTATTCTCCGTAAGATACTATTTCACTAATATTCCTGGGATTCATATCAGATATAAAATTCATCATTTTCGTCACATACGGCAACGCTTTGGCCGTCATCACGGTGCTTCTAAAGGTAAACAGTCTATCTTTTTCGAAATTTTGCAGATTTGAATCCAATATTGTACGTAGATTTTCATTTATATTTGCTGACATCCAGCTCACGCTTTCTCTTCTGTGATATTCTAATCGCAATCTGTATTTTTCGAAGAGAAGCCGAGAGTCTTTTGCAATATCAGTGCTCGCCACATTAGGCGGTAACTCTCCAATCATTTTTAACATATCTCTACAATCTTTAGAGTCTATTTCCTTTAGTTTATATATACTTATTTGTATATTTTCGTTCAACAGTACAACTGCACGGCCAGTAGGGACGATTCTTGTTACCTTGCATTTAGAAAACATGCCGTGGCTCTCGAGTTGCAGGAGCACAGGAATGGAATTGGTCCATTGCCGGCTGGTGGTCTCGTCCATACGTACCAAGTGCTCTCCTACAAAGCGTACCATGGAGTTGGATAGTCCACGAAGTTGATTTAGTTGCAGGGGTGGAGCTCGCCCCAGCACTAAGTTACCATCTCGAATGGAGATATCTGGAGTAGTAGGCATATTCATTTGTTTATATTTCCCCCAAAAGTTTAATACTTGTTCAGTCGCTTCACGTGGAGTTAGTCGGTAATGTACTGCAACATTCTGTAGACCTTGTATTAGATTCATATCATTATTCACATTCTGACGGAAGCTCTCCAGCAGCTCTATTTGGTCTATATTGAGATTAGTAATAACATCAAAGTAGTGTCTTCTGACATTTTGTGGTAATTTACTAAGAAATTCAAAAGAATATTTTTGACCTCCTGTTAATATCAAATTACCTGCTCCATCAAATTGTATGTTTCCATGTATGGAGGCTGTATCAAATATTATCTGAGAAAACGTTTGAATGGAAATATTTGCTTCTGAGGCTCTGTGGAATTCTCTTATGAGTTGTGCATCATTATTGAATTGGTTGCGAATACCGGACAATTTCTCCGCATCTTCTGGTTTCAATTCATTGCTTATAACTTTGAATGTATGATCTTGGGCATTCTTAATCAAAGTTCCAGCTGTTTTATATGTGAACAGTCCTTTAGTCCAGAAAGCCATAGATGCAACATGCATAAGGATGTCGGCAGAAGACAACTGATTATAATGATCAATTAAAAATACAGTTGAGTCCACTATAGCTATTCCGCTTACAACAACATTTGTTCCATTCATAACATTTACTAATAATCTTAAAAGAGTTTGATATATCGCGGCCACGAGCTGCCAGAGATGTAAGTCTCATAGTAGCCCCCATAGCACCAAAACTTACTATATTTGCAGCAATACCGAGCCATAACATACGACTTTCGGAGTTATTAAAAGGATTTATATTTTCACCGTGGCTTGCTTTGTCTATTAATTGGTACCCAGTCCTACCTGTTCCCCAAATCGCTGTGGCGACTCCGGTTGCTACGAGAGGAGCCGCAAGTCCACCGGTAACAAAAAGCAATCCTACGCTTGAACCTATTCCGGCTACGGAAGCAGCTATATCTACTCCTCTGACTACTTTTGGACCGGCTCTGGCAGAAGGAGTATTACTAAGTAATACGTGTGAGTAATCATATCTGGGTCTCAAAGACAATGTTAAATTACGCGGATAAATAATTTTACACGGCGGCAGTTTGTTGTTGTCAAACCAATCCGCAACGCTATCATAAGATCTTCCTATGTTGTCGATATAGTACTTTTTTGAATTCTTGTATCTTTGCACTATAAATACCGGTAGTTCATATAATTTACCATCCCAATATAATTCTATAGGTAATACAGTAATAAAATTTTGGTCATCTCCGTTGCAACATTTTCTAATTTGATGTGCTATAACATCAATGGCCTTTCTCGCGTCACCTTCAAAGTACACGAGATCATTATTTAAAGCACATCTCAACTCAAATTCGCTCCACTCTTGCGGGTCCCGAACAGGGAGACCCATTGCTACGCCTATTGTATTTAGTAAACTTTTTCCTCCCAGAAGCCGAGGATCATCACCTTTCAAGTCTCCTCCCCTATTTAAATACCTGTCTACATTGTTTATAGCTTGATTAACCCACTTAGATTCTTCAATTTCCATTTTGTTATAGAAATGTGATGTTTTAATGTAAATATTTAGATAGTTATAAAATCAAATACAAATCAAAGCCACCAATAGTGGAATATTGGTGTTTTGGTATAACCATCTTCGGGAAAGAAATCAGGTCGATGACTCTCTTTCCACACTTTTAAATGGTCATCCAATTCTTCAAATTTTTTTAAGTTATGGATCACCTCATCAAAATTCTTGTTAATATTTGCGAATTCTTGCAACAGGAATTAAATCCCCAATCGCATTCGACAAACGTTTACGGCCGGGATGGCACCCTATAAGTCGACACGGAAGCCCGGATAGATAGAAACGAAACTCTGGAGCCAACCGTTGTCTTTGGATAACTGTGAAACAATATCAGTAATTTCGGGGTATTTGTTTTTTATTTCCGAAAAATTGCAATTAACGCTGTTTCCAAGATTACAAAATTCTTTGAAAAGATTTTCTCCTTTATTAATCCACGCAAAAATGAAATTTCTCTCTAACTTCTTTGGTTTACTTTCAAATCCAGTTAAACGTCTGTTAATATTTTCCAAATGTTTTCTGTATGCTTCCTGCATATTACCTGAGGAATAAAAAAAATATTACTATGGAATTTATCAAGCTTATTCTCTAAGTTGCTTACGTAGATTTGGTAGCTCTATGCCTATTTACCCTTTAATAGACAGACATAAGCACAAAATAGTCGTACTGTATTCGTAAAGTGCTCAATTAATATATGTGAGAAAATACTAAGTACATTTTTTTAAACGATTACAAACTAATACCCCTGCACTAAGATTCACATACACAAATATGACATCACAAACACCCATGACTCGAGAACAAACATTTATCTGTCACATAAATGTCTGCCTCGGCCAGGAAATGAACTCGGCGCCCCACGCTTAGCAGGCAGTGCCACTGCCAACTGAGCTATGGAGTAGTCAGTAGAATGGAATTAATAACTATTGCTGTGGGAGGAAGAATAGTAACCCACTTTAGTCATTTGGGTAATGCGAGGTAAAAAATAAAAAAGGGGGAAGTGCTAAGTATAATTTAGTGCAAGATATAACGACTCGGTAGCATATTTAAACAGTGTAAAGATTTTAAGAACAAAATTTATTTTAGAAAAAACTTTACAGATATATAAAAAATCACTAATCCTATCTGTCTACACCACTTACAAAAATGATTAAAGCCATTTGAAGAGATAACAACAATTACTATCTCAAATTACTATTGTTTATCCAAAATTATTGCCCATGTAGCTATTTTCAGCTGCTGCTACTACGAGGGGCGATCAAAAAGTAACGATAAACGGGTATTTTTGCTGGCCTATTTACGTGGAATCTATCAAATGGAGAAAAATGAAGTAAAAGCCGTCATTAAGTGCCTCTGCCTGAAAAAAATGTCTATGAAAGAAATTTACGCAGACTTAGTAGAAACATTGGGGGACTCTGTTCCTGCATATTCAACAGTTGCAAGGTGGAGTAAGGAGTTCAAACTGGGCAGAACGTCGACTGAAGACGAAC
>DWPT01001376.1:0-18912 GCA_018251895.1 Agathymus mariae mariae
GCATTTTATTTTTATTTCTGTGTACACCTAAAAATATTGAAAAAAATCACAACTGTTAAATAGCAAAATTATGCATTGTGTGTGTACATTATTGATATAATGTGACTTTATGTTACGCGAAAATTAATTTGTATATTTTGATTATAAAAAAATATTGTCACGCATAACATCATTGGCCATTTTAACAACTTATCTACACGTTTTTATCACAGGGAAATGAGTTGTATGAAAAGTTTTTAAACAGTTATTACTTTACAACCCGCGAAGACTTACAGATATAAATGTTTTTTCAAAAATAATTAGAATGAGGGATCCCTCGTTAGGTAGACAGGGTTACTATCAACGAAGCTACGGAATCGTAGCGGATAAGAAGTATGTAAAGGACAAAAAATATGGAAGTAGGGTCTGGTGCGAGTAAGGCGCCCGTGACATAGAATGCCAATTGGCAGCCCTCCAAGAGTTAAGAATTCGTCACATCCAAAAGTGTTCATCCTCATGATGACAAGTCTCCTACCGACAACACCTTCAGTGTTGACTTCCGAGTGGCTGCTCCCTCGGGAGCGCCGCTAGCACCACTCTTCCCCAAGACAGGGTCGCATCCGATGAATGCCTAGAGACCGTAAGGCCCACCTCAGGTAATATTTGGTGGGTAGACACTTAGGTCTATCGTCAGCCCCACATAACCAGCCGGCTGCGCAGCTGTGAGCATTCACCACCTCCCTCCAGCACATTCCCGGAGGGCAGCGCTTTGCGTTCACAACACACAATTAATAATATTAAAATCTCACCCCTTCCATATTTACATAAAATGGGAAATGAAACATGATGAGATGATGAGAGAAATGAGACCTGCACCGATAGCCATTTTTATCCTTCAGGTGTTTTAAGGGCTCATGTTTTCGAAAGCAGAATAGCCTGAATAAAATATCACTTTTCTCTGACAATTAGCAAAGCATCCACTATTAACTTTGACCCATATATTGGTCATTTTAACGATATACTCACCGTTTAAAGATTTAAGAATTTTGTACAATAAAACACTTTTTGTCCCAACTGTATTATGCTAGTGTCAATGACATACTTTCTCAAATATATAAATAAACACAAACACTATAAAACAGTTAAGATACCTGACAATAAATGAATCACATTTTCGGACACACACAACTTCACATTATGTTTCTGAATACATCCCATAACATTAAAGAACTATATTGAATACAAACTACGAATTATTTCAAAACAATCTCAAAATAATACAAAAACTAAGAAATCATGAAGTCCTATTAAAGACTCCGTGTGTTGTCGAATAACTTTTGTCTAGGCTGACTTTCACACGTCAACTCAGGCGTTTGACAACTAACAACTAACAGTAGCAGCGAAATCACTCGGTCAGCGACGGATTACGGTGTGAGGGAACAATATAGCGGCTCGGAGCCGTTGTTACTAATCACGAGTTATAATGAGCGACAACGCAAATGTAGGGTGGATTCGAACCTTCAACTGCTAATAGGTATATGGGTAAATTAGAAACTCAACATGACACTTTTATTGGCTACCGCAGAGATTGCGAAACCTTGATGTTTAATATTAATTATCAGATAAATGATTAATTGACTAACTAAAATTTAATTTTAATATTTTTATAAATTTATTAATGATGGTAAATTGTAGTAACAATAATGTATAACTTGTTTGTATTAATAATAAAACTGACAGATTGTATTGCACACCAATCGGTAGGATTTTACTGGCTACCAATAATATAATATGAAAGACTTTTTGTAAATTATTGATATCTAGCAATTAGTGATCTAAATTGAATTGAATTGATATCCCAAAATCTGGATATTACAAATGTTTAGTTACAATGGGCGATGTCCTATATTTACAACAGCGTATTTACTCCCTGGATATAAGTAGGAACTCACGAAGCTAGTTTAAACGGCTTTTGCAGTACCCGATAATCGCCATTATAAATCCCTAGATATATTTAGCGATAATAAAATTTCAAGTTTTGCCAAAAATTTAGCATATAGTCATATACCACGGTGATCACTTATCGGCATCAGATAACCGTCCCGGCTTTCTTCTCTAACTCCAAAACTTTTGAAGGTTAAGTATAACTCATTACGAAATTAAAAATTACGTAGCTTTTGATATCTCACTCCTTATTTCATTTTATCAGTCCTAATAATATTTTAATAAGCTTTAATCATATATTTGATATATAACCGTTACCATGAGGTCGTCATTCGAATCCAATTACTTTCAACATTTCATAACTAGAAGCACGAAGTCCCGCGCCAACCTGTAGTACGAACTGGTTTACAAGAGATTCTCGGTTAAATTAAATTTATATGGAAGTATGTAGCGATGTGCGACCTGACTGCACAGAAATAAGTACGATCTGCCCGTCGCGCACATTACACGGGGATAATATTCAAAGCGGCAGAACATTAAAATCGTTCGGGTAGGCAAACGACAAGTATTTATTAACATGTAACTATTGTTGCGGTGGGCCTGGTTAACTGTGACGCAAGTTTTAACCTACTATGGAACCAGCTTTCAAAAATACTGTAGTTTTAAACAGTTATGTTATCACTTTACTGTAGCACTATTATTTGCGGTGGAAATAAACTATTATTATTAGTTACTGTTAATGTTATTCGACCCTGCCCGCCGAGCAAGGAGTCCCGTCTGTTGCCGGCCAGTCTAGACATTTACATACGTGAAAGATAAATGTAGTTTCAGGTCATTAGTGTCTGCTTTATTCGTATATGTCCATGCCTCCTGCGATATAGGAAATCCTAATACGGGATTGTGAGTGTATGAATTCATTATTGTTATTGTTACCTACCGTAGTGGTTCGTAAGTCTCTGGTACGTTCTACCAGCGGGGTTATTTTGTCATCTCACAAATAAAACTCATGGTTGATTCTACGTGAAGATCATACTAATGGCACTGTAATGAACGATTAACTTAACCGTTTATTATATTGATTTGTTTAAATCATTTACAGTAACTGTAACACTGAGTATTACAATTTTCTAACTACAGAATCTTGTGTTTCATGATGTGTTAAGAAGGAGGACGACGTAAGGGTATTTGAATTTTTTTGAAATGGAAATTTTGAAAGGAAACTTCAAAATGATTTGACCAATCTTAAAATGAATTTATAGATAATAAGAGCTCTCGAAATCGTAAAGTTTTTCTTTACTTTAAAATTGTAATAATTTTCTGTTGGGCGTGTCTTCACTGATTAAGGTCATAAGTTGCATGAGTGGCAGCTACTAGGTGAGATAATTATTATTGTGATAAAGTTTACGCGTTCGTGCTACAAAGGAGACGTTTAATATTTAATCGTGGTGTTTATCGATACCAAACTCTGTCATTTTGGTTGATCTGAAACTATGAAATCTCCTACCCACTCTTGAACTGTAGGTATGTCTTTAAAGTTGTGCTTTCCAATCGCTTATAAAACAAAAAATTTAACAAATTGGGATTCTATAGTGAAATCATACACCAAGGTCCATAAAAGGTCGCTCTGCACCTTCCGTGAGCATTACGAAGAATTGTATTTTGTCTCTTGTTTTAATCCCAAACGGTCGAACAAGTCGGCCGATGAGTTCAGTGTCCGACCGGGGTCAATGCGCGGTTACTTGGGGATTGGATTTCGATTACATATGCTTAATTGAATAATTGCACTTTTTATTAGAACAATTAGTAATTTTATTATTATGGTGTTGTGGATGATATATCAGTTAAAGTATTATATGTACAATAACATCTGTTTAGCATATATTGCTAAAATTATTTTTTTTGAAATACCTACGAATGTGACATCTTATTGCCCGGCAAACAAAAAGTAGAGACCAGACAGCATGAGGACAACGTGGACCTTGAGGAAAAAGTTTTTAGACATATTTATAAAACATATATATATGTTAATACACGAATAGGAAGTTTTTTCCCAATTCAGATTGTCACCATTTATCATAATAAAAAAACATTATTCATGAGTGTTGTTTTAAACTTCCTGAGTTAGAACCTCTTGCTCGCTGCTGCTGGCTTGCTGTGCTCAAGAAGTATTAAAAAAATCGCAAAATTCGAATCGTGACGGATTAAATCGAATTTTATGGATCTACATTCTCACTCTCTTCTAATGTTATCTTCAATGTAAAATACGCAACTGATAACAGCGCCATCTATTAAGTAATTATAAAATTTCTTTATCCGTTAGTAGACAATTCACTGTCACGAGTTTACCTTATTAGAGTCAGAATATTGTTTAAACTAATTTATATCATATTTACGTAATTCAGACTATCTAAAAATATTTTTAAAGAATTACTGGCAAAATACTGTAATTATCCAAACACAATTACAAAAATAGAAATTAACTTAAATTGTGCTTACATACTGCGACATCTGTCGATAGGCTAATAAAACATAGTTTTCTAATCTTGGTAATAGAGGGCGCAAAGAAAATAAAAATTTATTTAATTGCAACAGACCAATTTTGTTGATAAAATCTTTATTACATATTGTATACTGAAAGTGATCGTTACTTGTGTCTAAAAATATTAAAATCTATTGAACGTACATGAAACGTAGATGGTTTGTAGCTTTTTTTTTTTCGCCTATCATAAATTTTTTACCGTCATTATTTAATTTACTTTACTCTAATAAATTTGTTAGCGTATGTTTTTTTTATAATATAGTCGTGCTATGAACATAGCATACCAGTTGTATTTTTGAATACACATAAATTGAGTTGCTTATACGTCATATAGTGATGGAATAGTCGATGTGTTGAGAAATGAAAAGCGAACAACGGATTCAGTACATAAAGTAAGAATTAAACCAAATAAAGTAAAAATTTAACGTATGTAATCTTTACCTAAAGTTTATAAAAATTATCATAAATATAAAACATTTGTAGCATTAGAAAGTCCATTCTCTTTAATATTTCAATATCTATTTCAACGCCTTTACTTTTTTGCAATCACAATTCACATAATTTTACAACATATAACAAGTTTCTGAACGTTTTCAAGTTTTTTTTAAAAAGTCGTGATTTTTCGGAGACAATTATACAGACTCAAATCATAAAATTATATTTATTGAACGTACTTACTTGGTTTGGGATAGTATCGTGTGTTACTCAAGAAATATAACTATATAGGTAAACGATAGAAGCAACTCCTAATATAAATACAAAAATGAATCCCAGTTGCTTCCAAGATACGCAAAATAAATTATAAACTTAACGTTTGTATATTAAACAGTGATATAATTAACACATGAGATTTTTGGAAGTGGACCACGATGTCCCCATTTCGTTATCGTTTGAAATATACAACCCCGTAACTGTTGAAATTATCAATGTATTCCCATGTGTCGTACACGGGTCGTAGGTTCTTAGGAGCGATAATTTATTGAAGCAGAGTTTTTATATATTTTTTCCTACATAATTATGATGGACTTACAATTAACGCCCAACGAAGCGACCAACAACGGTTAGTTGCCGCCCACGAAAGAAGCGGTTTCCCTCCCAAATCCTGCTAATTAGTTTCGCTAACTTTCACATAGTAAAAAAGTTAGTTATTTAAATAATATTTTCTACGCATGCTGCTATTGGCAATATAAAAAAACACAGTCTACTCGTATTTTTCAAGTGACTCTTTCATTCGCGATCGTGTTAGCTACGTAACCTAGAAACGTGTAGTTAAAATTGTGCTTGCTCTAGCTTTCAGTAAATGCGACGCGTTTTATAAAGTGTTTTTAATAAAATCGCGCTAATAAATACGGTCAGGGTTATACGTGGTAGATTTTTACCGTTTCGAAAGTGCTTAATAAATAATATTGAGCCGAAAAACGATGCAAATCGTTGATATGTTTGCATATCTCGACTGTATAACGATTGTATTAAAAAACCCCGGATCTGGATATTCATTTTGACACCGTACTTAACATTTTAACACAACTTAAAAAAAATTACTTATCATCTTTGTAATGATTAATTTAAAAATTCAATATATATATATATATATATATATTATTCTAATTGTAAATTACGACTCAGTTTATTAGTGACTATTCGGTCGATCTGCGCATTTGTCGTCAATTTATTGATAACGGAAATTATGAGATAAAGCTAATTAAACGTTGAAAGCAATACTTAGTTATACATAATATGGTATAGTAACCGCATAAATGATCTAATTACCGGTTATCTCGGTTTCTCAGCTAACTGCTAAACTAAGTTTTAATTTAGTAAAACTTTTTTCGGAGTTTTACTCCAGGATAGTAACATTTCATTGGAAGCTAAATAGTAAAAGAGATGATCTGTTAAATAATTAAATAAAATAATAATAAATAAAATGAAGTCAAATAAAGAAAATTTTCACACATTTATACTAAACAAATTTCCCTTGCATGTTCAGGTCTGAATTTGTTTAACATTTTATGCAAATAACTGTTCTTGTTTGTATTGAATTTCCATGAATACGAATTGCAGCTACTTTGGTTGTTCGCTTAGATTGGTTGTTCGCGAACACCTCGTCAGTTATATTTACACTAGAAGTACGGGTGTGATACTCGATAATTCATGAGGTGAATTTGATTGCAGTCTCCGTTTCATGTACTCATTCAACTTCATCCAGCGCCCAATTTCTTCAAAATATTAAGATTGAGTGTTTGGTTTCTTATGTCACCTTTTTTTTCTTTTTATGATAATAGCCGACAAACGAGCAGATGAGCCACCTGATGGTAAGTGGTCACCATCGCCTATGGACATCAGCAAGACCAAAGGTATCGCTGATGCGTTGTCGGCCAGGTAATATGTAGAAAGTAAAAAAGAATATACTCGCTCTCAAGCCCCCAGCCGGCACACGACAATTCGTTTGGCGGCTGACTCAAGCAGGAGGGTGGTAGCTAGCCAGGCAGGCTTCACAGAAAGATAATAATACCAATAATAATATTAACGACTTAATAATAATACTGATAATATAATTTTAACGCAAAGCCCTACCAACAGCCTGGCTTCTATCGCCTCTTACGACACCCTGTTCTGCCAGCGTGAGATTGGGGGAAGGTATTCTAAGGCCGCCCCCATACTGCCAGGTAGAGTATCGTGGCATTAATATGTGCTTAATCTAGCATAAATAAAAGAATATTCGTTTGATGTTTATGATCTTTAAGTAGCTGACCTTCATTTTAAATAAAACGCCGACTTTTCTCTTAATTTAATTAATTTTCAAGATTCTAATCAGTAATGTGTATGTAAGTGCTGTACTGAGGAAACAAATCCCTTGGGAATTTCTTGCTACTTCTTTTTCCGGCACCACTCATGGTGGACACTCGTTGAAGTGAAGGCGTATTTTGACTTTAAATAGAGCTCAAATTAATTTTATTTTACTACGTTCAATAAATATCAATCCTTGTTACGTTATTATTATTACCCCTGTTACATTCGACGTAGGGATCATATTATTACATAGATATTTTGTTACATCTGTCTGTTTTGGGGTATGGAATTAAGCACTCGATCGATGTTCTTAATATGGTTGTTAGTGTAGAATTATGAGGTGTATAATGAAAAGTCAAGAAGACAAGACCATCCTGCAAGACAGGATGAACAGAAGTCAAGATTATGGATTGTCTCAAAACCCATGGTCGTATAAATCATTTTTCCTAATTCAATTAATTCTTTATCCTTCAAAACTATAACATATTTACGGATATATTAATTTAACTATTATCATTTTTTATTCCGGCTGGTTCCTGCATGTTGTTTACTCGCTAATCTTCAATACCTATGCAGTGTCTATTTGTTGCGGGAGAATTGTTGACTACAATACAATCTTATGTGATGGTAACTCGCGATGTAGTCTTGGATATTATAGAGTACACGCTAGTGAAAACCTATTGACTCTCGCCTTGAAGATCCCAAGTTAATATCGGACGAGGAAATTATTCATAGTTATTATTTATTTCTACGGTTCAATACTTCAAATTAAGTTTGAATTTTGTTATTTATATATTATTGTATATTGTATATATGTTATTTGTATATTCTATAAAGCTTAGAATGTAAAGTTTACGAACATATTTGTTCAAGTTAGAAAAATTGGTTACAATACAATATTTCTACAATCATTAAAATTAACTTTAATGTATCTGACGTTAATGAGCTCCGAAGGTACGCTGCACAAACTTGAACCAGCAAACTCGATATAAAATAGATGAATTGTTCAAAAGTTTTTCAAGAATTACACATACTACATACACAGGCAAAGAGGTAAATATTTCTAGAATTAAAGTTACGCAGAACCACATAAGCATTACCGTAATGGTATACCGTTTGGAATACGTCAAAAAATCCGACTCGTTTCGCAGCAGACATACCTTTAGGAAATAGCCAAGAACTTCGTAAATAATATCCTCGTTCCTCAACTCCTAATTCTTATTAGTTAAACAATCTAAAAAGTTTGTAATACAAATGGGATAAATACAAGTAATTTTAATGGAATGAGTTAGAACTCTTCATTTATAGGTATTACCAGTAATAATTTATGAGTGATGCAACTATGGCAGTGATACCGATCAATAGAGTAGATCTATTATGAAATATACCTTAGAATCTGAATTTAATAAACTAGTAGTCTGCATTTATAAAAACCTAACCGCTTCACATTATACTCAAATACTGGAAAACCGTCAAAAAAACAAACCTTGCTCCGCTTTTACATTCTTATCACAAATTATTTAAGTATATAACGAATTACGCTATAAAAAATTGTGTTACCTAAATAAATAGTAAGTTTTTATAATGCTATAAAAAGAAACTAAGAAACGTATGCACTGCAAACTCGACTAAAAACCCCAAACAGAATTAAATTAATAACTGCACTTTGTCAGCGTGCTCTATGGCCTCATAATTGTATAAAGACATCTAATGGTCCAGGCAATACCCTCGTAAGTGTTTCAGCGGGGTACACCACGAGCATAGGATATTGAAGTATGGGCATAACTCACGATTCTGTAGATACCTCTGAGATTGTATCAATTACTATAAATACCAAATTTAAAGTATTTTTGTCCAGCAGATTCGAGAAAAGACCGGACAGATAGATTTGCGGTGAAGTGTGTAATCAGATGTCCAGAAACTACAGCACATGTGCCATGGATATTCAAACAAAACTCTAAGAGGTAAAACCTTTAACCAAGCGTCACTACAAAGTTTAATTTCCTCAACAGTCCTCTTAAGTTTGCTGCGAAAAGAATAACGAAGTCCTATTAATTCTTGTTTGCGGGATGACAAGGGCGGTAATGGACAAACGCACAAATTAGCATTTAAATAGATATTGATGACTTCAGACGATAAACAAAGTATACCACAGAGACGTCCAAGCGTATTTATCTACCAAACCCACTACTACTACTACTACTACATAAAACCTACATTTTCTATTTGATACGGGTTCATATACATATATACAGGCGATATTTGGACCCAGTTGCATGGGTCGTTGTCACGTCTACACAGCGTCGGCCTGAAAAAAACTCTTGGAAGGATAATAGACGACATTTAACACTAATAAATTTGTTTATCTACTTCAAGCTTACTTCCTTATATTATTCTGGAAACCATGCTACGGCATACTACGGTAACATCTTGCAGCACAACGCTTGCTTTCCATAAACTAACCGCTGAACTCCATTTATGAGCAGACTGAAATCCTTTCTATTGCAATACATATCTAATAATAAAATTTTTATATCTAATCCACGACATTTTTAATTTAAAATTATATATATATAGCATATGATATAATAACGGAACGAAAATATTTAATTACGCCTACTTATGATATGGGAGTCTTCAAGAGGAGGATGAATAGGCCTTTATAAGTTAGTGTGTTGAACATCTTAGACTTAATAACCACTTACCGTAATGTGGGATTGTTGTTAAGCATTAATTTATTTTATGTAAAAGAAAATCACATGCATAACTTTTCAGTTCACTCTGAAAATATATTGGCGTTCTCTGAGGCACTTATAAATTTTTTGAATTGTGAAGAACTCAATATCAAGTTTGATTGTCTGTCTCCTCCCAATGCTTTCTTATTACCAAACACAAAAAAAAATCAATAAAGAACGCCGTAAACAGTTATAGTTTTGAAAATAATACCAGAGCCTCACGAACCCAAAATGACGAAATGAAATGTTATTCAGAATTGGTTAGTACGTGCACTGCGATATTAGAACTTTCGAATTTTCCATAACGTGAATGTTGAGAACGTGTTCAAATGTTCTCGTTGTGAGGAAACTCTGAAGGCTGTCCGATCGCAGTACGCACCGGGACTTATTATTGACAAGCTAGTGGATAGCTGAACGTGCAGGAATGAATTTCACTTTACGACATAGGTACTACAATACAATTGCCACACATCTAAATGAGTTACCAACATTGATTTATACATTTTAATGGAGAACTTGCGGTCAATGTCGCAACTGAAAGTTAATGCAAAAATTGTGAGTCGGTTGCGTTTATATGTATATCTTACCTACACTTGTGATGAAATTGTAACGAGGCCGAATCTACGGATATCTTCTAAAATAGGGGAGTTTAAAATTAACTAACTAACATTTAAGTTCTATAATTATAACCTTTTACTTCAGTGTAGTTTACCACTGGTTAGATTAGTTCGGAATAAAAAACCAACCTTCGATAGAAAACATTTAGATGATATTATTATTATTATACAATTATTATTATTACCAATATTCCAATCCCGTTTTGATCTACTGTTCGAAAGCGTAAAGTCGTCCCTATGTACATGAACATTGGTTGCCATCGAACTCTCGTACAATATGAAACCTTCACGGCAATTACAGGATCGTTGCAAACGAAGTCATTTGTTAAGTCTAACTGCTCGTCCGTTGTTGTATAAACAATATTCGTATACCTAATAGTGCGTATATATAAAAATTACTAAAAATCGTTCGTCCGTTTGTGTCTTCGTTAATGATCGTGTAGCTTCTGAAATAATTGATCGCCTGAAGTCAATTTCGCACAATACCATGGTATTGTCGATACGTTGGTTCATAGCGTTTGCAAAGGTATATTTATCGAATTAATTGCAATTTAAAAATGTTATTCAACAAAATAAAACACCGGTCTTATAGTTTTTGGTGCGTTAAGGGCTCCATGGGGAGGCAGGGTATAACCCCGATGGTACACGTGTATTTTGATAGGGATTTCACCTACCTGACTACTGCCCTTCTTTTAAGATAAAGAGAGATATTTGTTTTATATCCATCAATTGCAAGGTCGCGGAGCCAGTAATATGCGTTAGTTCTTACGTCTGATCACGTGAATGTCTGCAAGTCACGAGTAAATTGGTTTTTTCTAAGTCAATATGCTTTACCATGTGTTGCTACCTAGTCATTTCAAGTCAAGGAAAGAAAATTTTGTTAAAAGCAATGCATACACCTATTAATGAAATTTATTACCGAATTCGCCACGCTCAAATGTATCCGTTATTCCACATATAGCCAGGTTACAAATATAATTATGTAGAAAGTAAATCTGTTCAATTAAGTAATGAATTAACAGACAGTCAGGATATTTTAGAAAAATTTTCGCCTTCAATAATATATATGTTAACAAAACCATACACAAAAATTCTCAAAAACATCTTTTTTTAACAATTTCAGCTCCTTTATTAAGATAAATGACTAAAGCAACAGGGAAATACCAGAATAAATTACCACTCCATCATTATCCGTGAATAAACCTTCCGTTCTACATTTCCAGCGACCCCCGGGTCAGTAAAATAGGTCAAGGACGGACAGACTTTCGAGTCACTACACATAGGTACTTATGCCGGGGTTCAACAAGTTGTTTTACGAGTGTAACTAAGATGAATACGGGAATCCACCCATTACTGACCCACAGTCAGGCTTAACTCTCCTCTCGCGATATTAAACGTAATAGTTCAAAAGGCTAAGGAGACTTTGAGAATAATTATTATAGACTTACTTTAAATAATATATTGAAAGCATTGATGACCTAATTTGATAGAGTATCTCTCACATCTCCAAATTTTGTAAGTTATGTGAAGTAACCAAACCGCACTTTATAACGTATTTCGCATTATGAGATAACGCGAGCTCAGCAGTGATGTGACTGTAACTACTCTTTACACGGAACCGGAGCTGAGAAGTGTTTACTAACTGCAAACACGTGGGGAGATTCAGATTGTGCGACATTTCTATAGATTTGCCGACAGATCACGTTACAATCCCATCTATTCTGACGAGGTACCTACTAAAATATGCAGCGCTCAAATGCTGCTAACAATCTAGGGATAGGTTAAATAAAACCGGTGTATACCAGATCAAGTGACCCTTCACAATGCACAAGAGGAGGTAACAAATAACTTCGTCAAGGGCAAATTCGCCACACTTCCGTACTGTAAACGAATCTAAAAGTGATTTCCGTTTTTTTTGAGGAAATTCGATCACTTAGTATTTGCCGCAAATTTTGATTGAATCAGTAAAAAAGTAGATTCAACCGTTTTAGAGATAAAAAAGGAATTGTTAAATTTTCAATTCTTTATTAAATTTTGTGAATATTATGTATTCTATAAATTATTTCTTAAAATCTGACCTTTTTAAAATAATCAAATGTTCACATTCATGTGGCATAACAATCCATATCATTTGATATGTCACATGAAATGTACTCGATAATTTCTTTTTTTTATTACTCGTCACTGTTAAGTCCCAAACAAGAATTATTTTCATCACATACTTGCTTTGTTAGATCATCAAGCTCCAGATTTAATTATATACATTCATCAATTTCCAACTTTTTGTGTCCAGTACATTCAGAAAATTCCGACGTGATAGACATTTTTATTTTATATTTTATATATATATATAGAGTTTATCGAATGTTTTCTCTGTCTGTTATTTATTGCACTATTTATTTTAAGTATGTAATATTTTGTTCCATTTTTACTATGGTTTCCCGAATTATTATGTATATAACATGTTTAATTTATATTATAACAAGCAACCCGCCCTGAATTTAATTATATATACATAATATATAGCCGATATCCATTCGGAATAATGTACCTTTTAAATGGTAAAAATATTATCAAACAGGTCCCGAATACATAAGAATAAATTCACAGAATTCGCAGTATCTCTATAATATTAGTTTATTTAGACAGTGGTGAATAATTAATATCATACCTAACATAACGGTTAGTGGCGGTCTTCTATAAAATAAAAGGTTAAGAGTGGATTGTACGTGACACCCATAAAATCGCGTTGTTCAAACAGAATTTTTGACATTTTAATTTCGTTTTCAAGGAAATATTCTTTGTTTATACATTAACAAATGAAATTAAAACAAATCGTGCATGCCCGCTATAGATAACACAGACAAAACTCATGTACCATGCGAAATGTATGTGACGAGTATAAATCAAAGCGATGTAATGCACCACGCACGGTAACAGTCATGAAATCACGATATGTCCGTGTATCTAGTTACGTTACAATTTTAGTTATAAAGTAAGGAAAATATCAACGTAGATAGGTTCTTTGTTAAGTAAGAGATTGCTAATTTCCTAATTCACAAACATTCCATCTATAAGAGCCTTAGGCATTTTCACCGGGCATTACATATTGAGTGATTAGCTGAACACCAGATTTCCACGCCTAAACCTAAATTCATTGTCCATAAACTTTATTTCTGCTTCCCTAATCACTTCACTTAAAAACCTCAATCCACTACTGACTTCACTCAGTGACGAACATTTTTGAATTTCGAATCTTACGTTTATTAAATAGTTTTCAAGGATACAAGAGGCCTAAGAACGAAGGCTGTCTCCTTTACGATCGTAACCCTAACCAGATACCTACCTGCCTTCCATAACTAAAGTACAAATTTTCTTCTTTTTCAGCACAAATTAATTTACGTGAAGTCAGCCGTAATTCAATTGACACAACCACACAAGCATATAACAGTTAAATCTTGTCAGATTTGCCCTATTTGATTATCAGGTGACGCAGATATACATATCTTTTGTCTTGTGTTTATAAGATTTTTTTATTGTGTATTTATTGTTTATGTCCATCCCATTCGCAACATAGTAAATTTTAATGTTCAGTGATTTCATACATTTAAAGGTTGCTTATAATATGAGTAAGCCTTTATAAAAGTGATAAGAATTTGTAATAAGGATGTAAGTCGGTGATAGTCACACATCTGTCGCTGTCACCCAGATGTGTCGACGTTCAACAACAACTAAGCCTATACACGTTTATTCATACACGGCTGTCCATTCCAATGTTATTCAAATTTGTTTATATTTAGAAAATTTACGCTTTTACATATCAAATGCTTAAACATTAGGTACTAATAGTTTATTTATAATTACTAATGTATCTTTCTCAGCACAAGATCTTGAAGATAAGTTTGTTGTAATTTTTCTTAGCATTAACTAATAAAAACATCCTCTAAGCTGTCGACATTTCAGCCTACATTTAATAAAAAAAAAAAATTCTAAAGTATCGCAAATGCTATAAAAAATTCATGGACATTTTCCTTTTTCATATGATTTTTACTAGAAAATCCTATCCGTGCGTATAAAATTCTTACTTAACCTATTTCTTGAATAATTATTTTTAATTAAAATAATTTTATTTAAGTAATTAATGTAGTTTAAATAGAATCGGCTCGGCGCCATCTTAAGCCCACCTTAGCAAGGATTAACGGAGATCGCGTGTTTGTTTAATTGGCCCTAATGCGAACCTTCGCGTCTCCAATCCGATTGCAGTTTGCAGTTCTAAGAAACACGGTAGGAAATTTACAATTAGATTACTTTGGATAGTTCGTATTTGATACACAGCGCGATGATTTGGAGCATGGGAAGTTTCTGGGGCAATCTTAAGTTGAGGATTGATACAATTAGGAACATGTATAAGCAAATTACATTTACGTTCTACATTGAGACGAAGTATTACCTCAATCGATAGCTGAAATGTTATTATTTTCGAAACTATTGGCTTGCATTTCTGTAGGAAGCCTCCTACAACTAGTTATAAAAATTAAGGAGTTGAAGAGCCCCAGTGGCCGAGAATATTTTTTATTCTGCAAAAATTAAGTATGCGTGCGAATCTCACGCTTTACTTTGGATTCTATTGCATTAATAAAGGAACCTCGTTTCTCTCATATACCTTCATGTCCAGAAATAATGTTAAAAGTTAGAATGTTAGTACACGTGCAGTATAGTCATGATTTGCTATTTACTATTGTTTTAAAGACAAACGTTTAGAACAACGAAACTTAATAATATATTTCTAAATCTAAACATCTAGAAGTTTTTATTAGGGTGTTTAAATACACTCATAAAATATTAAAAAGGGGTGAAACCATTGATGTGTAATCTCTCCTTGAGATCGAAGTTCTATTACATGTATCACCATCTAAAGCACTTTGTGCTGAAATACACACGGCCGCCGCGGTTGTCAATTGCTTATTTATTTTAAAAATAACATTGTAGAAAACGTAACCGTGTTACTGTGAGCGATGGGTACATCTATCTGTTATGTGTACGTTGACCAAATTATATATTGTAAAAAGTAAGGTTTATGTAACTTTTGTGAACATCCATACAAATACTAGCGCCTCCCTGCGACCTCGATCAGTTTGAACCATTAATTGTGGATCATGATTATTGAAAATGTTGTGTGTTGCCTGGATTAGACATCATAGGTTTATTGATGCTATATAGCCTATCATCTGCGCAATCGCGTCTTCTCACGACATACTAATTTTCATTAAGTTCGGACAAAAAAATAATTAAATGATCAAATCAATGTCAGTGAGTCATAAAACTAATATTTATCATGAAATTTGTCAAAAAAATGGAATGTGTAGACATAGAATCTCTACAGATTTATATAGTACTATAGATAGATAGATTTTATATAGCCTATCATCTGCGCAATCGCGTGTTCTCACTACATACCAATTTTCATTATGACCGATCAAGCCGTTAAACACCTATTATATTTTGTTCTAATGGCACGAAGTCCTGTGACATGATTAATCGCCTCCTGTTCCCGATATCAGGCGACGCTTTAATGTGTCTTCTAAAACACGAAGCATTCATGAAATTTTGCCAATAGCGGGCACATCCAACTATCGAGTGCACCACACGTTGTTTAACTCATTCGACCACTTGAGATGGTCGACAACCCGTGGCTGTGGTGGCTGAGAGCTAACCTTTGTTTATAGTAATGGACAACACCGTATAATGTATTCCCATCTAAGTGCGATTACATTCGCCATGGTACTGCTGTCGTGCCATGGGACTCGTATACAAGATGGGATTTTGATTGTTGTGCAATTACCCGGGTTTGAACAAATCACGTCTATGTATAAAGTTACGGTAATATTTTTGGAAGAGAATACTCTCTTGTGTATATTTCTACACAGGCGTACTATGAGTAATCATAAAATAGATGATGCTCCCCTAAGTGGTTCGTGCCACCCGTAACCGTATTTAACGGGAATAAGCTGGATAGAAGAGAGCCCAGCGTCCTTCAACAGGCTGGCCACGATGCCTCTACCTGGTCCTTCGAGCAGTACATGCACTGCAAGAAGAGGAAGTGAACTTCGACACAAGTATGAACGAAGTCTTACACTCTTCATTTTTGGCTTAATAAAATCAATTACTGTGATAAGACTTGTAGAGCCTCAAGGTCCAGAATATTTTCGTAAACATTTATGACTTCACAGGAAATGTAATATCGCGGTCAGCTTGTATCTTGTTTCAGTTGTTTAAATTTAAATGGTAATTTATATGTAGTTTCACTGGTGGTCCTAAGATACTACATAGTTATGCAATCTAGTAACAAAGACTTTACGCAATGGTCCACCGCATCATATTAAATTATTTTTTTACATTTTGAACGGTTTTATTATGTCTTAAGACATTACATAATTTAATTCTTTTAATCGACAATCTAAGAAGTTACAAAATGTTTTGTATTGTCAATTTACAATGCCAAGCAGGTACTAATATAAAGCCTTCAGGAATTCGGGGCATGCAATTATCAGTTACGCTCTGAATTTTTAATAAATTGGTAATGTACATACCATTAAATTTTATTTACACAAAATTTATTTTGTACTGGCAACCCGCTCCCACTTCGTTCGGGTTGAAAAATTATATATGGCCTATATCCATTCGAAATAATGTAACTTTAAAATGGTAAAAGAATTTTTCAAATAAGTGCCGTGGTCTTTGTAATATTCGTACATATGTTATCCATAGTTACGTACGTTACACAAAGCGTGAAAAATCAAAATTGTATGCCTATTTTGTATGTTCAGGTACGAGTATAGTAACGACAGCAAATACACTGTGAAAAATCAGAGAATTTACAAAATATATATACACTGATACACATTGTGGTGGCATGGACACATGAAATTAGACATTAATTAATGGACACATAAAATGGGCACATAAAATAATAAAACACCCACAATCCGTGAACAAACAATTATCCTTCACATTTTATTATAATTATAAATGTCTTCTCCGGTCGGACTTTAAACCAGGGACTCCTCGCTCGGCATGCAGGAGCACTACTAAGTTACGGGATCGACAATGTGAGTCATTTTTATTAATGACTAAAATTTATATTGAATTAACTTAAAATAATATTTTATATTATAACTACAATTAAATTATTTGCTGTAACTAAACTTTAATAATAATGTTGTATTTCACTCAAGCCGAGTTTGCAATAGTAAATATCTGTAAAAATTTAAAGCAGTGTTTCCGTAAATCGCAAATAGTTTTATTCATGTTGTACTATACACCACAGTACATATCAGTCAACATAATTTTAATAACAATAAATTGAAAGTAATAACAATTCGGCTGTTTCGGGCACGTAATATCAACTTGACCTTCAGCTGATTTTCGGAGGATGCTGAATCCGATCCGAACGGGATTGATTAGAACTCAAATAGAATATGTTTTTATAATCCGTAGTACATAATTATGTAAAAGTCAATAATTTATAAGGATAATAATAAGAAAATTTTACAAGTACCTAATTATTTTAGACAAATGTATACGGACCGCAAGACATCATAAAAAGGAAATCTCCACAGATTTATAGATTCTCGTCATTACTTTAATAGGTCCGGATAGCCGACATCCCACACTTAATCTTATTGGTCTAACCGAGTTCCTGTGGGGCCACTGGGGAAATATATTTAAACTACGTCACAAATAATTTTTGTAGGAAAAAAATACTTGACCATTGCATCATTGGCCCCCTGCCCTATAGTAAATGATAGATTGAACCAATTTTGAAAACATTTGTGCCACTGCTTTGTGGTGAAGTCAGATACATGTTTTTCATACTCTTCGACAGCCTCTTCTGGTGATGGACTCCGTTGATCACGTAATTGGTTCTTGATTTTGTAGGAACAGAAAAAAGTCACACGGTGCCAGGTCAGGACTTTACGGCGATGACTGTTATTTTCACGGAGTTTGTCAATAATTTTCGGTAAACAAATGGTTGTGTACCAATCACTATTTAGGGTACGATGATTTTCTAAAGCAACAGTCACCACGTGTCCAGTTTTATTAAAAAAGAAGCAATCATCGCTTCGAAGCACTTTTCACGCGCGCCACTGTGGTTGGTTTCGGCTCATCTCGAAAGACCCATACGCTCGATTGCTGCTTTATTTTGGAATCGTAGCTATATTAAATCCATGTTTTGTCACCTGCTACTATATACCACACCAAATTTGAAGCCCTTCGTTGTATCTGGCAAACATAGCATGGCACCAAG